>VZRZ01000222.1:174836-239732 GCA_013398175.1 Climacteris rufus | reverse complement strand
GGTCTGGGGCGGCGGCAGCGCCGAGCACCTGCTCCCGGCGGGCCGGGCAGCGGGGGAGCCTGCGGGGGAGCGCAGCCAGCGGCACCGGGCTGGCGCTTGGGGTGTGGGTTTGTTGGATTTTATTTTCCCTACATTAAGCATCGTTGCGTGGGCGGGAAAACTGGGGGTTTTTTTCTTTCTTTGTGTGTGTGGGTTTTTTGGGTTTTTTTTTTTGGTTTTGTTTTGGTTTTTTTTTCCCCGAGCGTGAAGCCTGGCTGTAAAACGGCGACGATGGACGGTGTCGCCGGCTGCCCCGAGGGAGCCGTGCCAGCAGCACCGATGGGATGCCGGCATTCCCGGGGTCTGCGGGCGGCCCGGAGAGGAGAGGAAAGGAGCTGCACCTTGTTTTCCCCGCCTCACGCCGAGGGTGCAGTAATGGGGCAAACTGGAGCGAAGTCAACCAGCAGAATGGGGGTAGGACTTTGGCAACCTCAGCATGCAGAGAGCATCGCAGGTGCTCCTCTGCCCTCCCTGTTGTTTTGGTTGCACCACTAAGGTATGGTGGCTGCAGGTGCGAAAATCCACCATCCCTGCAGCATGTCGTTGTTGCTGGAGCTGTTCAATTTCTTCTCATTCTGTCTCCCCAGGCTGCATCATCCTGGAAGATCCCAAGAAGCCAATTCCCACAGGCCCTATGCCATGGTGTCTTTTTGTAGGAACCCCTCCCAAGCACAGAACAATTCCTCCTGGGATCGCTGTGGCACCCTTTTCAGGCACCCTTGGCAGGTGGTGGCATCTCCCTCCGGAGCTCCAGGCAGAGGATAGTTCTAAAGGGTGTTTTCCTGCTGCTAGGTTGGGCAATGGCTTTGCCTGCATTTGCATTCACCCTGCTTGTCCTGCCAAAGCTGAGGCAATGACCATCAAGATATTCCCTCTGACAGTGTTGGCTTCTGAATGCCAGCTGCTGACACTGACATTTAAAATCTGTATATGAGGAAAAGAGAGGATTCCCTCAGTCCTGAAGTGGTAACAGCAAAGGAATAAATTCCTTTGCATGGTACAGGCAGTGCCAGAAGCTCTCCTGCTTTGATTTGTGAGGCTGAAGTAGTGATGAGGCAAGTAAGGCACCCATCTGGTCACACCTCTCCCTGGAGACCCAGGAAGAGTGTCCCCACCAGTGTTAGGTTCACTCTCACTTTAAAGGACGTACTTATTTATCTTTGAGAAGAATCTTCATTTTACTGAGAACTGGGGCTTGCACGCTGTCATTTTCCTCACATTTGGCTCTAGACTCGTGTCTCCTGTGTCACATTCCTGCTAGCACTCTGACAAGGCCGTCTGCTTCTAAAGAGGTTGTGTTACTTAAAGCCACAGAAACAATAAACCTCACTTGCAAACTAAGGCTGACTTTTTTCCTTGTGAAAGGTTTGAAAGGTATGCAGGATACTTACATACTGAGTTATTGTTGTTGAAAGAGCATGTCATAATTTTAATTAGAAAGCAGTAGTTTGAAAGGTTTAGAAGTATAAATATGCAAGATCACACTGAAGCCTGGCAAGTAATTTATAATACCATTGTGTAATTCTCATTGTGCTGAAAAGTTCTTCATAGGTGAGGACAGGGGAAGTAAATTCTCATAACATATGTATGAAGTCCTACAGTTAATAATTATGCATGCATTGGGATTCCTATAGCTTGCCAGCATAATTTGTAGCTACAGCAAGTTTTTCAGTAAAGCATCTGTGACCCAGTACTGTCCCCATGGTCAGTATCTGTTACTTTTAAAGCCTCTTTATGGAGGTTTTATCAAATTATGGTGTGGTAAAAGGGAGTTTACTCTTCCACTTCAGTAAGCAGATGAAGTGCTGAGCATGGGATCTAATTACCTTTATTGTTCTTCTCATACCACATAGCCATATTGTAAATACTGGGCTAAATCCCACTGTTTTAGTCAGATCTTATTTCAATTTCACTGAAGATTGTTGGCTTGGCTGTGGTGGGGAGGACTTGTCTCTTTATGAGTGATGATAAAGATATCCAGCCATGGTACTTAACTTGGTGACCTATTACAGCAATGAATTCTATAGTCAGGACATGTGCTACATAAAAGTATTTTTTAAATTTGCTCTAAATTTATTGCTGCCTGATTTTATTATTGTTCTCTCTTTCTAGGGTAAGAAGTAAAAAAGATAGCTGAACGACTTTTTATGCTGACCTTCTTAAACTACAGTGTTTCAGCCAAAATTTCTTAACCAAAGTCTTTTCATCTTTCAGTTTAGTGGCCTTCATCTTGCCATCACACTTGCATGAGTCAGGCCTTTACATAAAGCACATGGGATGGGCTCCTGCAGAGACACTGAACTACAGAATTATGTCTTAACTCAGCTTTTAGAATTACTCTGATCCAAAAAGTACATTAAAAATTACTATGTTTATATATATATATATATACATGTTCTTGTTAAGAAAGACTTGATTTATTAGATAGTAAGTGTAAGAGTAAGTACACAGTAAAATTCAATATTGAAAGAAGAATAAAAAGAACGGGAACGAGTTTAAAACTGAATGACAAACCTGATCCCAGCAGTATAGGACTACATATGTGCTTACATATCTCTTCTTTGAGCAGCCATGGATATGGATGGACAGCTTCAGCAGATAAATGTGAACACACACACCTGGATCAGCACCTTGGACTGTGGTGGTTTGATAAGTTTGGGGGGTCTAGCTTTTTGAGTGTGGTGTCCCAAACTTCTCAAACCACCACATACTGCAAGCTCACAGAAGAGAATGCTTTTCTGTCATGGTACATTATCAAAAAAACCCTTCCCAAGTTCAACTGGCAATCATAACTGCTGCAACAATACAGATTGAAAATAATACCAGTAAATAGTTCATATCTGTCTAATAATGTACTTTTTGTACCTATTTAATCAATAGGACAACTAAAGTAGAGCACTGCTCATCCTGAATAATGGTGGCAGCTAGATCCAGGTTCTTACAATAGTACATTGAGTAGGCATTTGTTTTATGCATATAAAGCCAGACTCTACAGTGGGTATCAATGAGGAGTTACAAGCACAACTGTGGGTTCCTCAGAAACTTTGTGGACTTTTTGCTAGTGTCTCTAGAAAACATGCAAGATGCTCAGAAATGACAATTTGAAATCCTGCCTTGAATTTAGAGAAAGGAATTTAGCTCTCAAAAGATGTTGTTTCTGGTGCTGGATATTAAAGCTGATTCTTAGGTGGGAGATGAAAACAAGTGGAGGCAAATTAATAGTGGCTAAAGCTGAGGCCTAATAAAAACAGCTGGAGTAAAAATAATCAACAAAAACCAAACATTGAAAAAAGCTAATACTTTTTTTTCATGTTAATAAAGCTTTTGATAGCAAATAAATCCCTGATTTTTATAAATGAGGCTTTATTTGATAAGAATCGAGCCTTTCTGTTGGTACTAGCTCATGCTACAAATATTTGCTTTGGGTGCCACATCTGCATTACTAGGGAGCATTTTATTCCACAGCTTGCAGCAAGGTGTAAAGTGAGTTGCCACTCCCCTTAAGCCACTCGTTCATCCCTTGTCTGATGTCTGTCCTCTCTTCTCCAGAGCCTTTTTGCCTTCAGAGCTGGGTGTGAACTGATGCCTCAGCAGTGCAAGGATTGCTGTCCCTGCCAGGGCTGGTGTCTTCCAAGGGGAGGGGGAATGACATTTAGGGGGAGGGAAATAACAAATACCCTTGGTGCCAGAGGGCCATGGGCAAGTAAAGGAGGAAGAGGAATGTTCATGATCAGAGGCAGAGTAAGGTAGTAAGCCTCTGAGCAAGGCAGAGACAGGGCAGATTAGGAAAGTTTAGAGGGTCAAAGGGGCTTAGATGCAGTTGAAGACCCAAGCTGATTCAGACTGGGGTGGAAATCTGACCAGTTGTCTCTGGCACTGGAGCACAAAGAGGTGGGAAGGCCTGGGGATGGGAAAAAAGTCAATCCCAGCTAAGAAAAGCAGGCATCTCTCCTGCCTGTGCCTAGGGGAGGTCTGCATGGCCCAGCATCCCCTGGCAACTGGCCACTGCTCCCTCCATGTCCATGGGCAGACTCTACCCATACAACAAAGAGGACAAAAAGACAAAGACCCTCCAGTGACTTAGGGCCTACACTGGGATCTTGCTGTTCCCTCATTTCTCACCACTCATCTTCTTCAACCTGCTTGAAGGTGCAAGTATTTTAAAACAGTATTTCAATTGCAGATATCTTGCCCTTAAAGTATATGCCTTACATCCCTGATAGTTTAATTTGACATAAATGGGGGGGAGGTTGTTGTGCAATTGATATTGTTTTGTATAATCAGAAATAGAAATCATAATCTCCTAAATATGTTTAATAATTTAAAGTATTCAGAACTCAATTAAGGCTATTAAGAGATTAGAAATTAGATTAAAGGTGGCTAAAGGGTGAAAATTCAAGGACTTCAAACACCTTTTGTAATACAAAAGCTCTTAAAAATTGAAAAGGCTGAGAATTTCCCCAGGAAACTCCTATCATTTTAATTAGGTTTCTTCATTTAAAATAAAAAAGAAACCACACAATTTGAGTCACGCTTCCTCTCTCAAGCAATGGACTCGAGTAATTGCCTACTGAGACCTCCTCCTTTCCCAGGTTTGGGGGGACATGCAGAGGTTTAAGAGGTTTTGACTATAGGGACCGACCTCCCCGACCATCTGATGTGTTGTCTTGCACTGATGCCTACCAAAGAAATTCTCCCAACCTTTCCTGTGGTGGTGGTAATTATCTTTCCTCTGATCATATGTTTTCTCTGACCCAGATGGTATCCATCTCTCATTTCCTTCTATATGGAGTCAAATGTCTGGTTTCTTTTGTTGATGAAAAGAAGAGGAATCCCTGGAAACGTGTTGGGCTCTTGTCTTTCTGCATCTCATGGTTTCTCCCAGTTGGTGCAGCTCCGCAGCGATGGGAAAGATGGGAAACAGTGATGCTGCCATGAGGAAGGTGTGAGTCAGTGCCAGAGGGGCAATGGATATGTCCCTGCAGATGCAGAGGGTTTTTCAGGAGCATTAGCCACTGAGTTGGAGGGGTGGGGGGAGCTGCCATCTCAAAAGAACAGTGTTCTGTTCCTTTATGAAAATAAATACACATAGGTTGTGCTATGTGAGCCTTCTCATTTTGTTTTTTTCAGGCATGAGCTCAAGGAGGCTGTTTGTTTGTTCAGCACCTCAGCTAATGTTGCTTGTCTACTACTGCCACACAAATGCCCTGCTCCAAGCAATAAGAAACCCAAGGGAAGTGTGCTTCTGTGCTAAAATTATATAGAAAAAGATTATAAAAGAAAACATCTACTAATTCTTAACATCAGGTTCCCACTCATTATTAGCATCACAAATGTAAAATGGCTACCAACAAGACTCAGCTTTTGGAAATCTCATTAGAAGGAAATGTCACAGTTTATTCCTAGTTATAAATGCTATTTTATTACCTTTGGAATGGTTGGCTGGTTTGGCTAAATACAATGGGTGGCTCCCCTTGAGGTATATATTTCTACTCATGAATTCATATTATCTGAAGAATAATAAATATCTGATCATTTTCTAAGCAATCCTGAAAATATTTAATGTTGCCAAAGAATGCAGTCATCTAAACTGCACACTGGAGTACAAAAGAAAAAGAATAATGATATGGTAATATAAAAAGGGCAAAATCATAATGTGGAGGGACATTTGTCAATATACTCAGAAAAGCACAGTCTGTCTCCCTGGTAATTTGGTGGAGTACAGAAAGTATTACATGCCATATTACAAGTATTACATTTTATTTCTGACTTCAGGAATCATTGCCATATGTTCAAAGTCAGACATGACCTCTTAAATATAGCATGTTCTTTGTTCATGCTGTGCGGGCTTCATCTTGCTTGGACAGTATTTATTCTGAATAAATTAAAGAGAATAAAAATCTTCCAGTGCCAGAAGACTTTATATCAGCCAGCTTTTGTGGATGAACTGGACAGCAATAATTTGGCTCCTATTGACCAGGGAAACTTGACAGGTCTGCTTTATTTCTCATACCTAACAACTTTCTCTAAAAACTATTTATATGGAAATAGTCCCAAATTTCAAGAAGCATTTATTGCTTTCAAACGTATTTTACAGGAAAAGGAAAAAAGACACATATTTTCAAATATTCCTGGTGTACAGCAGCTCACTGATGTTGCAATTAAATATGCCCTGATGTGGCCTGGTATGGCTATGATTAGCAGTGATTTGAGATTTAATATATGCAGCTTCCTGTTTACAGCTTGAGAAATTTATGACCTAAGGTCCTCTACGAGTTGTCCTTCCCAGACTCTACATTATCCCTGGACTGTGTTTGGACTGTGCATAGACCTAAAGGTTTAACATATGGTGTCACACTGAAATCAAAGGGAACATTGGGAGTCTAATGGCCAAATCAAAAGAATGCCCACAGATCAATGTTTACCAGAGTGCATGTTCACATCAGTGCCATGGTTTGGACTTTTCTATACCATCAGTTCCTTAATGTTCTTTTTGTACTGCTCTTTACAGCCATACATGGTTAAAGCATAAGAAACAAGGATAAGGTAAAGGAACATTGTTATTATCAAAGGGAAGTATGAGGAATATTTGTGCAAACTTTTCTAGGATTAAAGAACAGTAATAATGAAGGAAAATTATCAGTATAGAAGGGACTGATGTGCCAAGATGAAAAGGTGGCATTATGAAAGGAGTGATAGGGAATAAACTACAAGAAGTAATAACATAATCAGATGAAAATATTACAAGAAATTGGGGAAGAAAAGAAGAAGCACGGGAGGAAATGAAAGCATACATAAGAATGAATCAATCTGTAGGTACAGTTGGAATTAAGGGTAGGGAGGATTAAAAAGAATGAGAAAGAGTGAAGTCAGAAGATATGGCAGAGTATTAAAATCGGGAGGAAATAAATGAGAAAATGGGAATATATTGTCATCAATGCTCACAGGTCCAAAACATGGACAGATTTTAGAAGAAAGCTATTTTTAAAAGTCAAGTAGATTGGACAGAGTGGATTTGAAATGACTCAGTAGGAATTCAGTCACAGAGAAGGAGTCAGAATAATTCTAATTAATCAGAGAAGAAAGCAAGCTCCTCCCAAAACATGTCCAAGTGCTCAACAAAAGCTTTTTGTTTTTATTTTTCTTGTTCCTTGTTGTACTAGAGCTAATGAACTCTGCTGAATTAAATGTGCCTGACTCATTCTCTAGCAGTGGTCTCAGCTACTACAAAGTGGCTTATGTCCATAGCATTAAATAGTCTTTACATCCAAAACCAAGTGACTGCAAGTACCCTGCATATTTCGAATGGTTCCTGGCCATGTTAATGCCCCAACTCCTAGGGACTTAAGGAGGGAGCCTATATTCCTACCACAGGCTCTGGCATTGCTTTCCATGTCTAGTTTCATGCTCTGCCCTACTCTGTCTTTAAAGCAGTGACTGGCAGAAGAAGCCTGGGCTGGACAGGAGGCTGGACAGCGTCCACCTGGTCTCCCAATCTCTGCACTTTGGGAACCAAAAATCAAGGATGTCCTGGACTTGTCATAAAACCCAGAGGAGAACCCTGGAGTACTCTGGAGGTGACACGGGGAGGTAATCTAAGCACTGTCTCAAAATAGTTTAAAACCAACTGGATGGATCACAACAGCTTACTTTCCCACAGCCTACCCCTCCACACTTGTGCTTGAAAAAGTAGTAGAATGAGGACAAATAGTCAGTAGCACACTACAGATGAAACCATTTTCTCTCATTTCTTAGCTCCCTCTACCTTCACAGACTCAAAGTCGCAACAGAAAGTTGCCATCCTCCTACTCAGTCAGTCTGTTGTTAATCTTGGTGCTGCCCCAGCCCTGAGATCTCCTGAAGCTTTTGTTTCTGTAATTGTCAAAGGATGAGCAGTGGGAAGTCAGGACATAGGAGTCACAGACTGAAAACTTTGGTAAAACTCTCAATCACAGTTTGAATAATTCTTCAGTGAGAATGCATGACATGGTCTCATTTCAGATTCCTCTAACCAGCCCAATTTAAAAAAACTATTAATCCCAGTGACACCCAGGTATCACACCTATCTAATCTCATCTTTCAAGGCATTTCCATTGTGCTCTTCTCTGTAGAATTCTGTGCGTTTTAGAGAATTAAATGAGTCTACTATATAACCTAATTAATATTGATTTTTGGTTCTCTTCTTGCTCAACATGGACAGGAGGAAAAGGCACATAATTCATCTAGTTTAATTACTATTATTAAAGTTATTACAGTGGGAAAGCAGTGACAGAGAGGATTCCTGCATTTTAGCCAGAGAGCATTGATATCTCTGAGACTGCTGGTCTCTTGAAGAAGTGAATCCTGGAGAAAACTCTGCTGTCATGAAGTTGAGCAACATGGAGAACACTGTACTAGCGAATCCAGATTTGTTCAAGTAGCTTTTCAGCAACAGATACATAGCAGGGGTGCATATTAACATTGGCACTGCTGCAGCATACATGGGTTGCATACCCAAAATGGAACTGCATCTAATTTAAGACCTGCCCTGCATCTGTGTGCAGGTTTGTATCAGGGTTTGCCTAACACATTGCACTGATGTGAATTCTTACTGTGCAAATGTGGCCATATGGCTTTTAAGAAGTAAGTCATCTTGCAAATAATCTGGAATGGGTCTGTTGGGACTGATAAAGGTCAGGTCAGAGTCTGAAGGCATCACGATGATTTATTTGCACACTTTCACTCTCTTTGCAGGTCAGCTGCTGTCTCTTGAACCAGCCTGAATTTTACGTTTTTCTCTCCAGAGCTGAGGTTGTTTCTCACTTGACTGGACTGCATCTGTCCGCTCTGGAAGTCAACAATGTTCAGAACCAAGTCTGCATACAGCAGCCGTGGACTGGTTCTCTTACCATCCCCAAATGAAAAAAAATGTTCTATCAGTCTTGATTAATGGAAAACCAATGCTAATAGAAAAGTCCATTATGATTCCACAGCTAAAAACCCTCCCTGAAACCCTTATGTGAAGTCAACATTTTGGGACCATGTGCAGTCTACTTCCACGGCCACCTGACCAAATTTGATCATGTGGCGTGAGTGGCATGCTATGTCAGCTGGTGATGCTGGGAGGGACAAAAGCATCTGTAGTCCTTGCTTGCCCACTGAAACCCTCTTGCTTTATATTTGCAGGTACTTAGACCCAGCCTGCAGATGTAGCAGGGTAACACTCAGGTGTCAAACAGAAGAGGAAAGCTGCTTGTGTCATTTCACAGGCAAAGTCTCTACAGAAGGAAATGAAAATGTTTCTCCAGCCTTCAGAGATAATTTTAGGATGGCTCAAATAGCCATTATGGCCTGAATGACCATGATGTGTCTTTGTTTCCATGAGAGAGTTTTGGCAACCAGCAGCAGTATTTGCTAAGCAAGAGCATGCACAAACAAAGTATGGCCTTTGTTCATAGTTCATATCAAAGGAAAAGTACTCCCTGCTGGCAGTGCTAGCAATGAATCTAACACGAACCCAATGTGATGTATTTGAAAAATTACCCATTGCCCATTTTTTCCTTTCGGTCCAAGAGAGAGAAAGTAACAGCCCAACAGGGGAAAATGCTGAGCAGTTTTTACATCTGACATGTCCTCCTGCTCTCTACAGAAAACTACCATCACCACCTCCATTAATTACAGAATAAATTTTTGACAAATGTATAAATCAACATGAATGTATCCAAATTTCCATGGCACCTGTCTTATTGTTAGTACAAGAAGTCTTTCTTATAGCTGCCAATAGTCATGGAGAAAGTCAATGGGTTACACAGTGATCATTTACCAAAGAAGGAAATGAGTCAGTATGTGAAAGATAAAACCTTGCTCGTTAATATGCATTTATTTGAAGGATATAAAAGTCTTAGGAATTAATTTTATTTGGGGCACTTTCTGTGGGCTTGCATACTGTACTGTAAATGCAATTACTATGCAAATGCACACAGTAACCATGGAACAAAATTTAAGGTATAGCTGGTGGCATCACTCTTAGTTTGAGTTCATAGACACTGTGTTGACCAACTGATCCAATGTTTCTGTGAGAAGCTAGAACTGGTGTTGTCTTTTAACTTGGGGAGAGGTTTTCAAACCACATGCAGTAAAATGTATTTTCTGGATCTAGTTTTTTCAGCACAGTTGCATGTAAAACTTCAAGGCATTGAATATGATTATCTAATTCTGATCTCTGTAACCATTATCCCACATCTGCTCAGAGCTGTGCTAAGCACTTAGACAGTTCTCTTTTGTTCACCCTGCAACATACACATCACTTTGTGATGAAGAATCGAGGAGAAAATTGATTGGAACCAGTGGAGAGTGGTGCTGAGTGCCTCCCCACCACAGTGTGTGATACAGCTGCCAATTCAAAAGAGTAGGAAAGTCTCCTCTGCATCAGCCTCCTGTCTTTCTTGTTTTCTAAGAGGTCCTTTTCTGCTGCACTGTTAATCTCTGACCAGCAATGCAGGCCTGCTTCCAAAGGTTTTTTTGTTAGCACTCATCCTAGTGGGTCCAATTTTCCTCTGAGTTAAACCAAATTAACTCCAGAATAACTGCATTAACTTCAAAGCACCAAGCAAGTGAGTATTAAGTGTATGGAAGAGAATTCAGTGTATCGACTTCAGTAGCGCTGCTTTCCCCAGAACATCCTTGCACGTGAGGAGAGAGCAGGAACCTTGTTGTTCATCACTGCCTATTAATATTGAGTGTCTGGAGGTTTGTTTTAGTCTCACCTTTGTGACAAACTTGTGAAAGAGAAGAGAAATGGGTTTTTTTCATGTTTTGGAAAGTTGTATCATATTTCAATTTTGTTACTTTTTCATCATGGCCTTTCTGCCCACGAAAATATATATAGTACTAGGATAAATTGTTCTGCTCTGTCAGTCACATTAGCTCTTTCTAGAGTAACAAGTACAATAGAAAAACACATATAAAAACCTGTGCAAATACAGTCACATAACCACGAGACTACATATTATTCTCTTATTTTGTTTTCAGAGGAAAGAGAGGAAAGAGAACATTTATGGTGAGAAAACACCGGAGTTGTTCAGAAGTTAGTTTTCCACTGATTTTAATACAGCATATGCACTGCTCACACTTCGAATAAAACTGAAAAATATCTCAAGCTATTTACCCTTTATATAGGAAAAGTCAAGTGTGTTATAATTTGTAGTCAAGTGACTACTCAGAGGAGCTCAAAGCATCAGAGAAAATGATGTCAGTCTGTGAAAAAGATTGCGTGCATTTGCATTGAATTCAAGTCACTCGTAGTAGTACACAGGAGTTAAATATTGCGTTAAATCAACCTTTTTCCATCATATATTCAATAGGAATTTGGTACTAAAGGAAGGTTAATTTTTTAAAGTGCTGTGTTGGGGAAGGATTGACATTCCTGCACTCCCAAAGTATCTTTTCACAACCACATATCCAAATTTATGCACCTAATCTTTTAACAGGGCATTTGAATGCAAACAGCATGTAGTTTATATTTCTGTCACAGAATGGAGGCAGAGTAATTTAACTTTTTCCCATCTATATTGCTTCATGGCAGTCATAGGGGCAATTCCATTAATTCCCACCAACTCTCCAGAAGTGCATGGATGTCTTGAGCAAGCTGAGATTGTCTTTTCCTGCACACACACAAGGGCATGTACTTGGGATTAGCCTTTTAAAAGCTTTTCCACTCTATTTGTCCTGGTGCTTGACAAAACCACCTGTCACTGCTTTCATATTTATATGGCATCTCTCACTCAGGGGTCTCAAGCAGCATGAGTATTAAAATAAGAAAATGTGTAATATTCCTCTGAAATATTTATAATCCTTGTGGAGGTGGAAAATACAGCACACAAAGGCTAAGCAGCCTGTGGAGCAGCCCAAGAGTCCACACTGGTCTCCTGAAGCAGCTCTTTGCCTGCCACCCCTCCTGGGCATGGGTCTGAAGGGGAGAGCGCAGCTGTGAATTGCCCAGCTGTGTCACTGACTGTGTGGTGTCTGTAGTTACTGGATTCTCTCTGCAGCCTTTCATGGACCTGCTGCCCCAACAGTGTCTGTGCTGCAAGGGGAACCAGCAGTCAGGAGGAAGGTGCACAACACTGCCTCTACTAAGAGTGAAATTCAGATGTAGTACTTATGGTCTGCCTAAAACTTTGGTTTCCTCACAAATTAAGTGTACCCATTCAACCAACATATCAGTTACAGTATGCAGCAAGTACACTTTCAGTAGCTAGTAAGTATGTTTTCAAATAGTCTTAAGTTTTTTAAGTTTTCCAGATCTTCAGAAGTGTAAAGAAATCTAAAAATACCAAACTAAGATAGGCAACATGTTTGAACTCTCCTCTCTTTTTAAATATTTAGTATCATGGTAAATATTTTTAACTCTTGATGTTTTTTTCTCAACTGCCTCCTCTTTTTTACATTTTTACCTTGTCTCATAGGCTCTTGGTTATAGAATATTCCAAAAGTGTGTGCTTGCTTTCTTGCATAAGTTCTCTGCATATTTGGTTTTCCTTAGAAGTTGAATCTGAGGTCACCCACAAAATCTTGGCACAGTTTAAGATGTTTTATATGTTCATATTAAATAATCTAAACTTACTATGAAATGCAAGGTTTAGTTTTAAAATTTAGGGGATCATTTAGCAAAAGGTAAGTCACTCTGTGCTTTTATTGACATAATTGTAGTATTGTATAATTCTAATATCCTAAAATTTTCTCAATATAATTCTAGAGCTTCCAAAAAAATCAGATTTTCTCATCAAAGATCTATTTTCATATGGAACCTAGAGTCCAGCTACAGAGTTATGAAGATATATATATAGCAACAGTATCAATGTAGCTTATACTTTTTCATCCAAAGGAGGCAGGTTTGGATTTTTCCCCTTTAGGTTACCAAGCAAATGTAAAACTTCATTAAAAACAATGGAAATAAGGAGATGTCTCTCAACCAGAGTCATATAGAGGTATAGATTTTATCATTCACTTCTAAATTATTTTCTAAGCAATCACTCGTAGACACTCTGAAATCATAGCTGTGCAACTGGGCTGCTCACATCCAAAATGGACGTGTCACTGGTGGTGATGCTGAATATTGTCTCTACCCTGCTGTTCGCATCTTCTCCAACCACATACTTTCACACCCATCAGCCTCACAGCCCACTCTTCCAGGTGCCTTCCTCTCTCAAAGCCCAAGTGTCTGCAAATAGGGTCACCAGTGCTGGTGCTTGGGATCAGTCAGGGCAGGCAGGGAGTGATGGCCTGAGCTGGGCCACGGGGTGGTTGCCTGCATAAACAGCTACCAGTCATGTCCTATGAGCAGGCTGCTCCTGGGAAATTCAAATTAGCACCCATACAGGAAGAGGGAGGCTGCCTGGCTATAGCCTTGGAAGTGGTTTGTGTGATGCCAGTGGCACTCCTGCCACAGGTGGGGAGCCACGGCTGATGTCAGTCTGCACCAAAAGAGATCAAGGCAGTATTGCCTTCATGCTCCATAGAACAAGACCTGCAACGAGTGAATTATTTAGTGGTGATGCACATCCTCTGAATATTCTTGCCCTATTTAAGAGCACACAAATGAAATAGTTGTTATAAGAATTTTCTCGTCATCCTGTACATCAAACACATGCCAGACAGTTTAGGCAATAGGCTGGTACCTCAGCCATGAATCACTTTGTGTTTATTGCTGTTCTGCTTTTCTTTCTTTGTTTTCTTTTTTTTTTTTTCTTTTTACTACTTCCCATATTTTTAAATTCTAAGAAATATGACACTGAACATTAAAACTAAATCAGAAGCAATATATCTAGAAGTATTTCTCCTCTGAATGTTGAAGGACATTTTATAGGTAAGGTGCAACTTGTAGCTGGTCTTTCAGAGGAATTTGCTAGAGGCGAGGACTGGAAAACAGCATTCTTACCAAGGCTTGACAGCAGCTTCAGTCTGCCATGGTCTTTTTGGATGTGTATTTCCACTCTTGCGTCTTTTTCTTATAAGAGAAATAAGTGGGTCCAGTGCCCTTGGGACAAATTCAGAAAAAGTGCATAGAAAGGGGTTAGATTTTTTTTAACATTTTCAATGTGTTCTCTTTCTGTCTTTGGGAGTTTAACTCCTTAAAACTCTTGCAAACACGGGGGGGAAGTGCCCATTAGAAGGGCCCCACATGGCTGAAGTGCAGCTGGTATGAAGCATGTTGCTGTGCCTGCTTACACACTTTGTATATAAGTAGGAACAATAACTTGTTTTAACTGCAAGTTTGGCTGGGGAGACTTGGGAAAGTTATGGATAATCAAGTGGTGAAGTTAGCAAACATAAGTTCAAGCATGCTAAACTCCTGGGACATGTGTTTTCACTCAGAATAAAGAGGCTGGAGTTTGTAGCAATTTAAACAGAATTAAGCTGCAGAAAATGAAAGCAATTTTATTCCTCTGTTAGAGCACCCATATGGCGTTTATCAACATGCGGGTTAGGCATACTTACATTCCACCTTTATTTGATTAACCTTCCTGCATGCCTTCATAATAGGCATGGTCTATAATTTTTCAGTTAGTTCAGGAAGCCTAAACTATGCTACTTTTACAAATGCCATTCCTTCTTTGCAAGCTTATAAGGAATCCATCGCTAATTGCAATTGCACTAAAACTGCTGTAATAGTTGCTTAATAAATACACAAGTTTTCATATTAGTACTTTCAAAGTAAAAAAAAAAAAAATTCATACTATACCATAATTAACTCTCCAACAGAAATGGGCTTTTGTTTGTTGCGGTAATTTTTTTTTTTTTTCTGAAGAGTACTGTCTCCATCAGGTACATCTATTCTCTCAAATAACAAGTCACCAGTTCATTTCCAGATTCTGCTCTCTAATCATCCACATTAGTCCAGTTGAAGTCTCATTTGGCATGAACCTACTAGGTTTCCCCAAAACAAGAAGTGTGCACACTTCTGAGGATGTTTGACTCCAGGGCACCCTCCAGGATGGCAGTGAGGGACAGATTTGGCTGCCTCTGCTTCATACAGCATCTGTGAGCAGGCAGTGTGGGGTGTCACTGGGGGTAGGTGCAACACACTATACACATTTTATATTTTCTTTGAACTAACTCTAATATTAGGAATACTTTAAATGTGCTTTTGTGTGCCAAATGTTATGCCAAATGCCATGCTTTCTCTCTCTCTCTCTCTTCCTTTTAAAATTATAGACCAGCTTCTGTTTTAATTTCTTCTAATTGAAGGTACCTCTGTAATTATATTTCTGTCACAGTGGAAGTGAGTTTATCAATTGTCCCAATTTACTGTGCTTTGACTCTTGCTGGAGTTAGGTCTTTGAGCAAAAAAATATAATAAAAATCATATTTTGACAAAATTACATCAGAAAACAGGCTCCAGTGGCATAACTGATGTCCTTCAGCTGCAGGTGAGTTTACAGCCCAGGGACCAGACCAGAGATGCTTTGAGCTAGTGAAATTCACAACTGCCCATGTCAACTTCTAGACATAAACTCTGGATCTGGTACCAGGCATTTCACCTTTTGAAATCCTTGTCTTCCTACTAATGTCAAGTTATCCTGTAGGCATGATTGGATACCACGAGGTATCCATGGCCCCACAGTGCACATGGCATTTGGATTTGCAGTGTCTGCATTTGGTCACTTTGAAGTCCAAAGGCTACCCTTGATTACATTGGTTTGGAAGGGCAGAAACAGCAAGGAAAGAAAAAAAGGCACATTTGGGAAATGCAAAAGCAAAATTAAAAATTAGGTCTGTGTGCCTCTCTGTGTTTACATGTATATTTGTGTGAGCAGCCTGGTCTAGTGGAAGGTGTCCCTGCCCATAGCAGGGGGTTGGAACCAGATGATCCTTAAGGTCCCTTGCAACCCAAGCCATTCCATGATTCTGTGATATGTGTGTGTGTGTATGTGCCTGCTGGGACCACCTGCTCCACCTGGCTGCTGGCCATTCCTGGGGCACTGCAGCAGCCTGGCCCCTGTCTGTGTGCTGCCTGCCCCCTGTGCACAAACACAGCCTGCATGTTTTTTCCTCCATTTGCTGCTGCACCAGCCTTTCCTCTGGAGGGAGGATGGGGGCTGTAATCTCCTCCAAGGCTGATGCAGTTGGTGTGGAGTGGATAGGCTGTCAAAGGGGCCAGCATCCTTCCCCTCAGGAACAAATGTGTCATCCCTGAGTTTTTCCATCTGTCAGGGAAGCAGCAGTCCCAAGGTTACTCCAGAGCTCAGCTCCCCTGTCCTGACTTACTTCATAAAATGAACTTCCCAATCAGAGATTATGTTTTCCCACCATGTTAAGCTTACTGTTGCATTTAAAGATGATTTTATAGCATCTAGCTTAGTGATGGACATCACCCTATGTCTGATGCAACAGACTTCATAGTAAATTTGTCAAAAATGAATGTTACGCTAATAAAATGTTGTTAGAATAACCTTTACAAAGGTTTGAGTCTCTTCTATGCTTAATATAGTATGGTTAATTAGGGTTTTTTAGAGTATGAAAGCATTCATATGTTCAATTAAAAACAAAATGGCAATTAAGAAAAGGTAATTAAAATAATGATTTTAAATTCTAATGGATATAGGGATCTGTTTTCCACTGAATGGCTCAGATGCTTGGGTGGTTTTTTTTTATATTATGTGTGAAATGGTTCTAACACAATATATACCTTGTTTAGAATATACTTTCTTATAATTATCACACAAAAATGTTTTTTAAAATTTAAAAATTTCATGGAGAGTTGGAAGTTTTTAATGAAAAATCATTGAGACCATGAGTCTTCTGTGACAAGTTTTAGTTTCCAAGGTCATTATCTGACTTCAGCAATCAGTCTATAAAATTTAAAATTTAATAGATACAACATGCAAAATGTTCCAATTCACAGAAATCTATTGAGTTGCACACAGTACATGGTATTTTTTTATGGCCCCCTGATTTAGTACAGGCAAGAACAGATGAATACTGTGTGCCTCCACTAGATTCTGGGAGGGATGCATCTTGGTGAAACTTAAGTAAGCCAACTTTAGGTGTCTCAGTCTGGCCTGGTAATCTTCAAAGCCCAGTTAAGAGAGGCAGGCGTTTCTAGAGGGTGATTTGTCTTACAGATCTATCTTAGAGGAAGAAGAATTGCCCTCTGGAAATAACCATGTCTCTCAACAGATTGTAAAATGATCCAATAGTGAATAATTCAGATGCAGACATTTAATTTCTCAGAAAATCTAAGCTTCTGTAAATAAAACCCATACTCTGTGCACACAAACCCAGAGGCTAAAGTGACAAAGCAACCAAAGCGATGCTGGGCTTGTGTGTTCTTGAGCAGAAGTCAGAAGAGCACTGCATATGAAGCTGCATACTTTGGGCATCTAAAACCACCAGTTATGTCAAGGACAACAGGAGAGCCCACTTCCTGGGGTGTAGGAATTGTGCCCAGTTTGAAGAGGTCATCCATAGTCCTTCATTCTTGGTTTATAGACTTACATCTTTACATGATGTAACTTGACTGAAATAGGCCACCAACCTTCCTGGTATATTTCTTATGGGAACTATAATATTATGTTTATGGTCAACATTATAAATTATCCTCACATATGTGTGCTTACTTACACACATTTTAACTTGGAGCTTAATTAAAAGTTACTCCCACAATCTAAAGAAAATTAATTATACATGTATAGGTATGCATACACACCTAGTTAATTCTTTTCTGTTGTGGTTAAGCCCTTTCAGGCGTTCCAGTTACTCATACCTCTAATACTGTTGCATTTTTCTTCATCATAGGTGCATGTGATACATTCTTCTTGGTTTTTTTGTTTGTTTGTTTTTGTTGGTTGGGGGTTTTGTTGTTCAGGTTAGGTATTTGTTTGGTTGTATTTTTTTTTCTTTTATATTTATAATTAGCATCAGCTGATCTAATGCACTCACATGTGTTTCTGAAGCACAGCTGGTAAATCCCCCAGACAACATCTCTAGATTACTGCATGTTGCCATAATATTTTCATGGGATGTGTCCATGCTTTCACTTCCAGCAGTGCACAGGGGATGGTAGTGATGTCCCAACAGTGGACTCAAGCTTGAGCAGGTGGCTCTGATCCATCTCCTCTTGGACTTCTTCGGGTGAGGAGTTTGCTTTTGGGTGAAATTCCCCTGGGTGAAACCTCAAGTAGGAATGAGTGAGTGGCAAAATTCCTGCTGACTTCAGATGCAGCAAGATTTTACCCTTAGAGTAATTGTTACTATCATGCCAGACCTCAGGTTTTCCAGGAAGCCACAAGCCCCAGAAACAGAGCCTGAACTCAAGGCTCTGCTTTTCTCATACAACCAAAAACCAAAACCAGCTCAGACCACCTGAAAATCTGATCACTTTATATCCTTTTAGTTTTGGCAAATTCCAATGAAACTTCAGCTGATGCTGTTTTAAGTCAAAAGTTTTGAGTATGTTTAGTCTGTCATAATAAACTACCAAGGAAGAGACTGTGTTTCAGTATTGCTAACAAGTAATAATTTTCTGACTTAACTTAAATCCAATGAAGTCAGTTGTTATGTTCAATATCTTGTTTTATGTGCAAAGTAGAAGCAACTTACATATTAAGACATAAATTTATTGTTCATATAATTGAAACCTTAGGAGTTTAATCCAGATACAACTATTCCAGAAAACAAAAATACTATGTCTACACAGAAAAAATTGCAATTGTAGTAGTAATAATAATACAGCTAAAACAGCAATTTCTTGGTTGTCATCCCTTCTCCTGGTGTAATGCTCCCTCTTCCCCAGCTCCCCTGGGCTGCTTTTGCTCAGGTGTTGGAATTGACAGGGTTATGGATTGTTTTTGACATCTGTAGCCCTCCACCAGGTGGAATTCGGTGTTCATGTTGAAGAGGACTTCTTCCTCACTCTAGGATCAATTTGGGTTGATTTTTGCATGTTAGTTAACATGTTCTTACATCTTTGCTATTTCTTAATTGCTTTGAGCTCCACACCAGATTCAAATTTTCTAAGTACAGAGCCTTACACATATAATAGATACTGTTTCTTTATTCTGCCTGCTGCCCCTAAAACCAAGTTTAAAACTTTTTGAAGTTTTGTCTAACTTCAGGTCTGCATTTCTTTACCCGACACTGATGAGTTGTTTATATCCCTGCGGTCTCCAGAGCCAAACCTGTGCCCCATCTCCCGTCATCTACTGCTGGTGCTCCCCTACACTGTACCCCACATCCGTACATCCCAGAGCGGCTGCCGCCTCACCAAGGTAGAATTTCTCCCACTGCATCACTCCTGTGCAGTCACAAAACCAGAGCAGTACCATATAAAAAAGAGCAAAATAAACCAAAATAGCCACAGACACCTGGTCAGAAGGAAAACTGCAGTTACAGCTAAAGCAAATTAAAGTGAAGCTGTGGGCAGGTCAGACAGAGCAAGCTGGACAGGCTTCACACTGCTTGGCAAAACCCACATAAAACTCATGGCCAGACTCCAGCCACAACAATGCTGTGTTGCAGATCTGTGTGGGCACAAAGCTTGGGTCCTGATATTGAAACAGGTTTCTAGCTCCCTATACTGAATGATGTTCATGTAAATGAAATCTATGAAGAAATTAATTTCCAGCACATCTTGGAAAGAAAAGTTTTTAGCACTACAGAAGTAAGGAGAAAGTTCTCCAATGTCCTCAAAAATCTCAGGGGAAGTACAAAGTTTATATAAAATTTATGGAAAGTTGTTGAGGATAGTTGTTGGAAGGATTTAATTTCTTTAAGGATAGGAGTTAAGACTGAAATATCCCCTCTAATATTTGTTCACTAATCTTTCGAAGTTCTCATGTAGAAAGCTTCTTCAAAGTATATTTTTCCCTGATGCACCATAGCTATATTTATTTCTGTATTCTAGATACTGTAGATACAGGTGATGTTAAAAAGACAACTCTGTGTGGCTTTTCTTTTCTCAGGCTCCTTTTGCTTGCATCTTCAGATTTGTCCCTGAAGAATTACTTTGGTTTTTTATGCTGCTCCGTTCACCAAGAATAAAGCTGCATTTTTACACTGATCTAAAATTGACTGAGCTCATAAAATACTTCACACTGATTTGTGTTTGTGGTAGAGGCAATTCTTCATGCTTTTTAATGTATGTCTAACAGAAGCCTTTTACATTATTAAAAATCTTATTTAAGGAGTAGCAGCACAGTCCATTTCTTTCACTGATGAAGATGCTCACCTGGAGTGTGCAGAGTTCATTAGGTTAGTGGGAGTGGCCTCTGTTAATTGATGTTTGGTTTTGGGCCTTTTGCTTCCTCTGAAGATGAGGCAGGAGAACGGGAAGGGCTTTCCAGCATAAATGTTTCAGCACTCACCTGGGGATGAGACCCCTCTTGCCCTTTAGCACAAGGCCATATTAAATCCCCACCATAAATCACTTCAAACCCAAGCCTCTGGATCTGTCTGACTTCAGAGCTCTTGGTTTTGGCCAGAAACACATGGTGCCATGTATGTCCCTTCAGGCAGGAGCCATGAACTTAATGAACCTGAGCTGTTTTGAGCCTGGGTAGGTGCCCCAGCTCGCAGGACTGGCCACTGGAGCTGCTCTGCAGGTGCAGACACAGTGATACAATCTCTCCCCTCGCCCAGAGACTGCTTGGGAAGAAATCCAGTCATGAGACCCCTCTGGCATGGGCAGTGGCTGCCCAGAAACTTCAGGAGCACACTACTGCTCTTAAGTGTTCAACATCTTAATCTCGTCTCAGGTCCCTGGAGCCTTTGGTGGATGTAACCATGAAGCGGCAATTCAGTGAGTGGTACATGTGAAAACTAAAATTGTTTAAAGGGTTAGCTGAAGGGTTGGACCTCTTAAATAGGAATATTTCAGAAAGATTGTAGTATCAGCGTTCTGTGGGGAAAGACTGCTTCTAAATAAGTTGGGAGAATGTGTTTATCATGCTTGACATTTTTATGTCAAAATAATGCCAGATCCTTATGTTCCCTTATTCTCCCCGCCTCGCCACCCCAGAGGAAAATGGGAGCGAAAAACAGGACTCTTTCAATAAAAAAAAGCAACATTTAAAATCTTCAAATATATATTTTTTTTTTTGTCACTAACAACAAGAATATACTAAAAACCTCAAATAGCAGCTAACTTATTTTCTGGTGAGAAGTTAATTTTTTTACAGTGGGCAGTAAGGAAGTCTTCCTCCTTCTCCTCTTTGAATTTTGTTTTTTTCACTTACTCCACTGATAAAGAGGACAAGGAGTGTGAGAATAAGAAAAAAATAAAAAAGAGACGTGTAGAATGAAACATTGATTGTAGATTTTTGTTAATGTTGAAATTTTGTTTAAATATAATATATAGTAGTTAAAATTTTTTTTCTTTGAACCCTCAATTTGTTATAACTTCTACAAATCAAACTGTTTAGTTTTTTTATTTAATTGTTCATGTCATAATATTTACTTTTCCAGAAATAGCCAGATTTTAGAGTACCCCCATTTCCAAATATTTCTAGATGAAGCAATGCATATTGTTGCCAGTTTTTGAATACTGACCTTTTAGAAAACTATCTTAAACTAAATATCAGCAACGTTTGAATGTATTTTTTAATGTCATATTGACTAAACATGAGAATATTTCAATGAATATCTGAGGGTGTCTAATGAGGACAAAGCACATAACACATTTTTGGTAGAAAGCAGCAGAACACCCTTTTAGCAATAAAATAATGTTATTGTGGAAATGACCCTAAATTTTAAAATGTGGAAAACATTTTCTTAAATTGACATTACAAAAGGAAAGTCATGTATATATCAAGCCTCGCTAGGTTTAGGTGTTGGTCATATCTCCCACAGCTGCATATTTGCTCTTTATCTGCCTAGTTTTCATTCTGTTTACACCATCCCCCTCTCCCTATCCATGAGATTTCAGAGTATCAGAGAGACTTTCTGGGAAAGTAACGTTGCTGCTGGTTGCTAGAAAGCACACTGCTCCGTTGCCTATCCATATTATAAGGGGGTTTACCCATGTGGACAAAATATAAACTGATCTATGCATAGTAGATCTGGGAAATTTATTGTTATCAGTGTTATCTGTATGCTTATGAAAGGAAAAAATAGTCAAAGTAGTAGAGTCTGTTTTTTCCTTAATGTTCATTTGTTTGTTGCGCTAATTTTCCACATACATTATTTATTTTTCATTGGTGTATTTTGAGAGTAATCAGCTCTCAGAAAACTTTTAGATGAGTGTTTTCTAACCTGTTGTGGTGAGCATTAATTTTCTCTGTTTCTTAAAGATAATTGTCATTATTCATGTTACATACAGATAAACTACATAGGCTTTGTTTGTTCTTTTCTTCTTTTACAGGTTAACTGAATGATTAAGGAGGTCACTGAAGTGAATATTGTAGAAGAGGAAGGTCAAAAAGTCCATTGTCAGTCACCCCAAGACATCCATCATCAGAGCCACTCAGGTCACTTCACTTAATGACTAACAAAGAATACAGTACAAAAAATATTTTATTCTATGAAGTGATTTCGTTCTCATGCAAGTGTGTAATTACAGAAATGACCCAGATTGTTTATCCCAGAGAACATCTGCTCTGGATTTCTGGAGGTGTTCAGTTTGGCACCTTACTATCAAAAGCAATTTGCAGCTGGTATATTGGCCTGACTGGTCTGATAATTAGCCTGGGTATTCTGAAGGAGCTATTTTAATACCTTATTAGAGACTTTGCACCACATGTACCTTGCATGTTCCACCTTAAACATTCACTCATACAGTTAAATTTTTGAAAGACAATAAGGAATTAATTGATAAAATTTTTAATATGTTTCCCATTTTTTTATTACCTGTTATTCATAATTCAACTCAGTGCATAATATCATTATATGTGTGTGTGTGTATATATATCTGTGTGTATATATATGTGTGTATATATATATAAAATAACAGATCTCTGTAAATAAATATATATTTACCCTATGACCAAACTGGATTGCTGCTTCTGCACTTTGAGTATTTTTCCTCTGTTTTAGACTTTGTATCATCAAGCTCCCTCTTATTGATTTCTTTACTTTGGTTTTATTTACTCAGTCATTTGGAATAAGAAAACCTGGTAAATCAGAGAAAGACATTAACATTATTGTGACATATTATTGGTACCTTTCCTTTAAGCAAGGTAACCCTCTACTCTCTGTGGAATATAGAAAACAATAAACCTGTTTACTAAAGATGCTGGCATTTGACACAGTCTTTGCTTTGAAAACACTGAAATATGATTGACTCTTACTAAAATAAGATCACTTTTATTTATCCTACATTAAACAGCGTGACCTTTTCAGTACCACTTTACATGTCACAGATCTGCTAAAAAGGACTCCATGGTATGATTAATGAACCATTCCACTCACAGCAATGAAATCTCCAAAGACTGTCAATAGCTGTCCCTCCCCAGATGCCCCTGAGAAACCAAATTTGCCCTACTGTTACCAAATTCAGGGATAATGTACTGCAGAGTTTCCATTTTGTTATGATGTAGACCCTTCCCCAGAGCCTGCACATGTGTTTCCTGGGAGGAGACTATTGGAGGAAACAGAAACCCCCAAAACAAACCATAGGCCACTGCTTTGGGTACAGCACACTCGGGGCACACTCACGTACACACCTACCAAAGGGACAAAAGAATCTCTTTTAGGACAGTTTCGTCCAAGATGGGCTCTCCTGCACTCAGGATAGGGCTGCAAATGGGTGACAGTGCAGCCCCAGATGCTTGAGTTTGCTCCCCCTCTCCTGCTGCTCACCAGGCTCCTGCAGATCCAGGGGCTGCTATGGCTATGACTATAATCCTTCAAACATATTATCAAATTCAAGAAGTGATTTTGGCCCAGAGGAAGGCAATGTTGAAAGACATATTTTCAGTAGAAACTGGGTTTTACCCCAAGTTTCTGTCTTTCCAAAAATGTAATGCTGTTGGCATAGACTTGTATTAAACTATTCTGTCATGGAGTGATTCCAATTCTGAGATGTCCAATTTTCGTCAGTTAAATGTACAAAGAACTTCAGGATTATTTGTGATGAAAAGTTATGAATTTTATGGTCCTGTTCAGTACAGTATGCCTGTCTAGATAGTTTCACCCTTTCCGAATCAATTCTCAATTCTTGTATCACAGAGGGCTTTCATTGCTAGGTAACATGCAACACACCTGTGTTCTCCCCTCATTGCTCCTATTTAGACTTGCATTTAATTCCCAAAGTGCAGCTGCACTGTCTGTCAGTTTCAAATAACATTTTTTTCCCATTCTTATAGGACTTAATTTGAACAATTTAATTTTGGTTAACCTCTCATCTTCAGAACTTGAAAGACATGAATGTGGAACACCTGGCACAAACTCTTATGTGGAAGCACAGGCCAGGGACTGGTAGCAACTCTCTTGCAATAGGAATGAGCAGAGGTTATGGCCCCAATCTGGAAAAACACACATATACTTGTTGTAAAGCACAAGAAATAGTCACATATAGGACTTTGAGCACACACGGCTGTACTGCTGGATTGCTGCCACTGTTTCTTAACAGTAAACTGTATACTTTACATTCTGATACTTACCCATCATGTAAGACACTGACATGTCATCTTACAGTATATTTTCTTTGTGTAACCCAAGAAACAATTGAGAATTTATAGAATCATGGAATGGTTTATCCTGGAAGTGACCTTAAAGAGCATCCAGTTCCAACTGCCCTGCCATGGTCAGGGACACCTTCCACTAGACCAGGCTGCTCAAAGCCCCATCCAACCTGGCCTTGAATGTTTCCAGGTATGGGGAATCCACAGCTTCTCTGGGAAATCTATTCCCATACCTCACCACCCTCACAGTAAAGACTTTTTTCCTTACATCTAATTTAAACTACCCTCCTTCAGTAAGCCATTCCCCCTTGTCCTGTCCATACATATTCTTGTGAGAAGTCCTTTTCCAGCTTTCCTGTAATATCCCTTTATGTACTGGAAGGTGCTTTAAGGTCTCCAGCCGTCTGATCATCTTTGTGGCTTCCTCTGGACTCGCTCCAGCAGGTCCACAGTCTTCTTATTCTGGGGACTCTGGAGCTGGACACTGTACTACTCTGTGAGGTGAGGTCTCGTGAGAGCAGAGGGGCAGAATCCATACCTTGACCTGCTGCCCACACTGCTTTTGCTGCAACACAGGACATCTTTGGCTTTCTGAGCTTCAATTGCACTCAATTCCACTGTCCATGTCACTGACAAAGACGTTAAACAACTCTGGTCTTGATATCTGGTGTTCCCCTGAGGAACACCACTTGTCACTGGTCTGCACTTGGATATGGAACCATTGATGGCAATTCTTTGAGTGTGACCATCCAACCAATTCCTTATCCACCATGTGGACAATCTGTCATAACCACGTTTCTCCAGTTTAGAAAAAGGACATCTGGGCAGCGTCAAGTGCTTTACACAAATCCAGGTAGATTGTCAGCTGCTTGTCCCTCATCCACCATCTCTGTAACTGTCATAGAAGGCCACCAAATTTTTCAGGCACAGTTTGCCCTTAGTGAAGCCATGCTGGCTTTCACCAAGATCCTCCTCATTTTCTGTGTGCATTAGCACAGCTGTCAGGAGAATCAGCTTTATGAACTTGCCAGGCACAGAGGTGAGACTGACTGGCCTGTAGTTACCTACGTCTTCCTTTTTTCTCTTTTTAAAAGTGGGGGTTATATTTCCCCTTCCAGTCAGTGGGAACTTCACTGGACTGCCATGGCTTCTCAAATATGATGGGCAGCGCCTGAGCAACTTCATCCACCAGTTCTCCCAGGACCTATGGATGCCTCTCATCAGGTCTCATGACTTGTGCACCTTCAGCTTCCTTTGATGGTCTCAGACCTGATCATCTCTTGTGGTGGGTAGTTTTTCATTCTCATAATGCCTGCCTTTGCCTTCTGCAACTCAGGAGGTGTGGCTGGAGAGCTTGCTGGTGAGGAATGAGGCAAAAAAGTCATTGAGTACCTCAGTCTTCCCCACAGGAGTGTTTCCTTCTGGCGAGGGTCCACATTTTCCCTAGTCTTCCTTTTATCATTGTAATACTTACAGAAGCTTTTCATGTTGCCCTTGATGTCTCTGGCCAGATTTAATTCTACCAGGGCTTTTGCTTTCCTAACCTGATCCCTGGATGCTTGGACAATTTGTCTGTATTCCTCCCAGGCTACCTGTTCTTGCTTCCACCCTCTGTAGGTTTCTTTTTTGTATTTGAGTTTTTCCAGGAGTTCGTTGCTCATCCATACAGGCATCCTGGCATTTTTGTCTGTTTTCCTCTTTGTTGGGATGCATCACTCCTGAGCTTGGAAGAGGTGATCTTTGAATATTATCCAGCTTTCTTGGGCTCCTCTTCCCTCCAGAATTTTATCCCATGGTACTCCACCAAGCAGATCCCTGAAGAGGCCAAAGTCTATCTTCTGAAGTGCAGGGTAGTGAGACTGCTGTGCACCTTCTCAGTGCCCTAAGGATCTCAAACTCCCCCATTCCATGGTCACTGCAGTCCAGACTACCCTTGAGCCTCACATTCCTCACCAGCCCCTCATTTGTGAGAACGAGGTCCAGCACAGAACCTCTCCTTGATGGCTCCTCTGTCACTTGGAGAAGGAAGTTATCATTAGTGCATTCCAGGAGCTTCCTGGATTGCCTATGCCCTGATGAGTTGTCCTTCAAACTGATAGAGGGGTGGCAGAAATTCCCCATTAGGACCAGAACTTGTTAATATGAGGCTGCTCCTATCTGTCTATTGTTGCAATTTTCTTCCCTGTCACTGAATGCTATGAAGAGGGAATTAATTCTCTCAAACTTCACACACAGACTAGTTTCTGTTTTTTAAAAGTCCATAAGTATACTGTCTCATAAGCAAAAATAATAGCATATTTCTTTAAAGAACAAGGAATAGCACTTTTTAGAAAGTTTAATTCACTAGAAATTTTTAGATGTGGCCTTGTGTTATTTTATATTATATGTGTATCATTTTTACAAAGAAAAAAGAAGATTAAGACTAGATTTTTATCTACCTGTTTTGAAACAGCAGTTTGACAATCTATATTCTTTTCTCAGGAAAATGTGGAAAACAAACTCTTTAATAAACATTTTTATTTTTTCCTAAATCAGCAAGCAAAGCTTTGCAGTCTGTGACTTTCACATGCTGGTACAGAACATTCTATTCACCCACTCTTTAAAGAAAAATAAAGCTCTGTATGAAATAGGGGGAAACAATTTCCCTGAAAAATATGCAGGCATTTCTTTGAAGTATAAAGAGGTAGCTGTGATGACCAGACAGAATTACATTTCCTTGATCAAATAGTTAACAAGGTACAGAGGACTCCAAAGGAGAGAGTATTCAAAAAACAGCGGGAAGATTAGTGGTGATTTGCAGAGGATTAACAGCACATATTTTTCAGTAGTTCTTTTCCTTGTCTGGACAAAGGGAGCATGTTTGAATCTTCAGTTGTACATGTGCAGTTCTGTGCAAATGCATGTGTCATAGCTTACTCAGGGAATCTCTGGAGGAGGTGTAGCCTCTTATTAGGATGCCCTTTTTGAAACCCTTAACATGGAAAACAAAGGAAAATACAACTGAAGTTTTACAGTCAGTAACATAGCTCTTGAGGGTCCCAGTCATCAAAACTGTGCCTTGCATGCATTTGTCATTCATTTATTCAGACAAAAATAGTATATCCTCATGATTCTGTGTAAATACAATGAGTATGATTTAGTTCATTGCAGAATATGATATGTGCCTAATGGGGCATACTATCAGTGTAATGTCTTCAAGGTACCAGGAAACCAAAGGACATGAGTGAAACTACAGACATCACCAGTTCCACATAGGTACATTTTTATCTCTCAGCAGGTGTAAGTTACAAAATGATTCACTCACATAATTACATAGCGTACAGAAAATTATGCTGCCAGGCTATGCCAACGTTTCTACAGTGTCAAATACTGTCTAATACTAACACTTTAACATTACAATATGCTGTCTTTCAGTTCCCTTCTCTTGCAATCTTACTGTGTTTTAATGAAGGATCCTAAAGCTACAGACTATATATAAGCTCTGGCTTAATGTAAGTTTGTAAGATCTCAGCTGGATTTCAAGAAATTGAATTATTGTCTTTAGCAACAGATCTTTCTGTGGTTGCTTGCAGGTTTTTTTAGTACTTCTGGAGGCACAGAATGTGCATGGATGGCTCCTTAGGCTCCTCCTGTGGTCAGTGCGGAAAGAAATGGTCCTTTGGGGAATGACTTGTTGTCTGGAAATAACATTTAAGACAGATGAAATAAATTGCCTTCTGAATGTCTCTCATTCTTTATTGACTGCAGAGAGACAGGCTTGGGCTGGGTACCTGGCCAACACAGCCAGCCAGTGTTGGATGAGGTGACTCCCATCTCACAGATAAGTCTTTAAGGTGCTCTGCAGCCAGAAGGTGCTGAGGCATCAGCAGGTAAATCCTCTTCATAGCCTTGAGACTGGCCCTGATACCTGTCCTCTGCTACCAGAGACAGAGGGGTGCCAGGTGTTTGGTGACCGCTGGCCCTTGGAACCACAGGTCATGTGTTTGTGTAATAAAAGTGCTGATCATCAAGTGTTATATGACTGTAAGTAATTAAGAACAGCAATCAGGAATCAGTAAAAATGTAACATTGGATTTCTACCTGGCTCTGGTCAGCACAAATCTCAAGACATTTTAAATAGTCAGGTATTTGAAATGCCATGCAATTCATGGTAAGTGCAATTAGGCTAAGTTCTCTGGCCCAATTTCAGCGTAGAGTAATTGCTTTAACCTAACAAGGTGTCCCTAGCAGGTTGTAGTGTTTTCCTCCTCCTGCCTCACGTTGCTGCAGTGCACAGGTTACTGTACTAAGTTGCCCCTGGAACTTTGTGCTGCCCAGGCTCCTTTGCCTGTCAGGCCACAGACACAGCCACACCAGCCTGCTTGGGGGTGCCTGGAGAGATCAGAGCAAGGACAGAGTGCAAAAGTCTGGTGTAGTCTCGGGAAGGGCTTGCCCTATTTAAAGCCTCTTTTCAGTAATGTGTATTTATATGGCTATGCTCATTTAACCCAAGCACAAACGCAGGCTGACCCAGCAATGTGCACTTGCCACCAATCATGTCCTGGGCTGCATCCAAAGCAGCATGGCCAAGAGGTTGAGGGAGGGGATTCTGCCCCTCTGCTCTGCTCTTCTCTGGTGACACCTCACCTCACAGTGGAGTACAGCATCAAGCTGTGTGGCCCCCAACATAAGGAAGACATGAACCTGTTGGAGTGAGTCCAGAGGACAATAATGAAGATGATCAGAGGGCTGAATCACCTCTCCTACGAAGACAGGCTGAGACAGTTGGGCTTGTTCATCCTGGAGAAGAGAAGGCTTCAGGGAGACCTTATAAGCACCTTCCAATACCTTCAGATCCACAAGATTGCTGAAATTAGATTTGTAGTGATAGGACAAAAGGGAATGTCTTTAAACTGAGAGTAGATTTTGGTTAGATACTAGGAAGAAATTCTTTAGTGTGAGGGTGGTGAGGTATGGGAACAGATTTCCTGAGAAGTTGTGGATGTCCCATCCCTGGAAACATTCAAGGCCCAGATGAACAGAACTCTGAGCAACCTGCTCTGGTAGAAAGTGGCCCTGCCCATGGCAGGGGGGTTGAAACTGGATGAACCTTAAGGTCCCTTCCAGCCCAAATCATTGAATGATTCTGTGATTTGTTGGAGCATGCCCATGTATTTCCACTGTCTATCACATTGGCCCAGCTGCACTGGAAAAGGAGATGGCTTTTAGAGGAAATGTTACAGGTATTAAGATGCTAAGCTTTAGCTACATGTTCATATACTTCCACAGCAATGCCCTGTATTCCCCTCAGTCCTGGGTCTCGGCTGCCTGCCTGGACTGTCTTGCTCAGATCTGACACGTACAGGCATTAGAAAAGCATCTTGAGAGCCTTTCTGTGTTTTAAATACCTTGAGTACCTGGACCACAGTGTTTATCTGAACAGCACCATATTAAATGGAGCTATTCTAGAACCACATCAATATTTCATATAGATTGTGGTGCACAGCATTTGCATTTCTCTATTAATCTATCCTTTTTATGACGCTGACCTTCTTTCTCTAACTTTCTCTATTGTCTTATTAGGATCCTTCCTAGGCCATGGTAAAAATCAGTTTATAGGGCTGGGGACTGCGTGTGTGCTCCATATTTGGTATTTGTCTCCTAGCATAGCACATATAATTTATAATCTGAAATAGATCTACAGTATATTAAGGAGTACATTGTGGATATGTGGATGCTTATTTTGGTGTTACTCAGATTTAGAGCAGGATGACATAAGGTCCCTGCACAAACAAGGAGCACAATGTCTTGTTCAGGAACTTCTCCAAAACTGCTCAGACCTAATAGCTTAAGTTAGAGCTGTGCAAAATCAATGTCTTGCACTTAGTTCCATGACAATCTTTTTTTCCAAGCTGAAGATCAAAGGGCAGCAGTGAACCAAAAGGTTTGCCCTGCAGAAAGTGGGGCAGGAGGGTTACTAGAGGCTGCCTTACCTCCTGACCTGGCTACGTTCTCAAAGCAGGGAAGGGAAAAGTTGCACCTACTGAGGGGCTTCAGGAGGATAATAAACATAGGCAAGACTGTATGGATATGTGTGTTCTCTGTAATAAATTGGTTTCTAACCAACCAAACAATAAGGAGACATTTGTGTCAAAACAGCCATGGATATGTGAAAGAGTAAGTGGACGTCACATGCAAAACACTGTGGAAAAATCATCCTTTGTTGTCAAAGAAGGGCTCATGCTGGAGACTACAAAAGGATCCAACTCCTACACAGAGACTATGGTGTATAGAGTAATCTATAGCTAGCATTTTGTTTCAAAGTGTAGTCCAATAGCATTGGAGAAATGTCAAGGCTATTTTGACAAAAATAGCTTTAGATAAAATTTCCTCCTTAGATGACTTGGAGGAGTATTGGTTATCAACTCTCTATTAGACAGGCTAGGTTTTTACATCTGCTATGACTAGAAGAAATTCTAGTCACGTATGTTCTGTTTTGTCTTAAAAAAGATAGAAAATAAAAGTGGTTGAAGATAAAAACTGTTGAAAATAAAGTCGGCTGAAGGCATACACTTGCTAAACAACAATCATATTCCTATAGCGTGTGGTGGTAAAGTCCAGTTACATTGATTTCCCAAATTTCTTGAGAACAAGTGTTCAAATTCGTGCTGAGAAGTTGACGATAATGCCCATATACCACAAAGTAGTTGATGCTTTTATAATATTTTGCATATTTCAAAACTGAAGTAGAGTTGTCCAACACAAAAAAAATAGTGGATTTCTGCCTTTTGAAATAAAAAAATAACTGATTGAACAAATATTATTTATATCACCAAAATTCTAGCTTACATTTTAGTAAGGTACCACATCCCATAGTTGAAACACTGTTAAAGTTATTTGGCTGAATCAGTACAAAATGTAATTTGCAGGTGGAGACTACTGGGTACTGGATTGTTTTTGCCTTCTTTCCCTCTTTTGCAACATGGGCTGATAAGGACTTTTCTTGGGAAAACTGTTGTGAGAGGCACAGGTAGGGCAGGGAGTTTCTCATTTATGCTATGCTTTCACAGAATTTCAGACATCTTTCAGAACATGAACCTGCAAACCTCATGCCTTTGTGAGAAAAGTGGGTTTTGATGGTTGGGACACAACTTTCACTGCTGCTGTCCATGGCTTCTTCCTTTGTGATAGAGATGACATTTGTCTTCTCTGAAGTACTACTGCTCCCTTTTTGTTGGCCGATGATGATCATTCCCTACTCTTAAAGGATATTTTAGAACAATAACTTTTCCAAGAAAATATCGGTCTGTGCAAGCTCGTTGATGAATTATTGTTAAATATTAACATAATAGAAAAGGAGTGAGGAAGAAAGATGCCTGATTCAGTTTTATCCTGTGTCACACAGACTCTGTCTGATATTGCTCCTACCACCCTTGCAAGGTTCAGAGAAAAACATTTGAGCTATACCCTCTGGAACAGATCCTTTGAGGCAAAAAGCTGGCGAAATATTGCCATTCTCAGAGTTAAAGTCCTAAAAATACTCATGGTATCCTGTCTTCTCATCAAAAACTCCAGAAACCTCTTAGGAAATGACAACATGCGGTAGTGCTTAGAGATGATGGTGATGATATATATGTGTGTACGTACACATAGTGCTTAAAAATCTGGTGATTATATAAATGTCTAAAAATAGAGACATAGAGATATGGAGATACAGAAATGTAGAGATGTAGAACTATCATCTGATGCCACTAAACCTATTAAAATGGCAAAAGAGCAAGTGGTTGAAGCTGAGCCTAGACAAGCTTCAGGTGATCCTGGTCAGAAAGAGATGTCTTTGAAGGCCAAAGTGTTTTTCCCAGATTCTGCCAAGGGGATCAGGCTCTCATGTGGACAACAGGTGCAATACCATGGATTTCTGTCTGGTTCTGCACAGTGAGTGGTTGATGAGGTTGAACAACTTCAAAAAAGTGCCTTCTTGGATCTCCTCTTTGCTTAATAAACTTAACAAGCATTTGGCCATGGCATTTGTCTCCTCCATGCTGGCACAGAGAAATTTCCTGAAACTGAAGCTGACCCACAGGCTGCCTCAACTGGGAGCCTGAATGGTCGCTCTCCTCTGGCCATTGTGAGCTCCCCAAGCTGGCTTCAGCCTTGGCCAACATCCAGCACCAGGAAGATGCCTTAGCTTCCGTTTTCAAATCGGTTAATGAATGTATCCAATCCTCAGTTATGCCAAAATTTGTGATGACAGCTCTGATCCTGGTGGATGGTGAGTGTGAGAGGACAAGAAAGGTTATGTGAGAAAAGCCCCAGCCTTGTGCAATAACATTTGCCACTGGAGCAGGGTCTCAACCCCGGGAGCTGAGCCTGATGTTAGGGACCTGTTCTCTGAGGGAAAGCATCTGCTCCAGTTGTGGTGCTCACAAACCAAAAGCCCCATCTAGTCCTCATATCCTTTCACTTCTCTCCAGGTAAAACAGAACAAAATCACTGAAGTAGCTCTCTTGGGCAGAGATTTGACTTTATAACACACATGAGACTCCCCAAAGTGCACCAGGGTGTTTGCTGTTGATTTTGCATGAACAACTGTTACAGTGGTGCAGAAGAAAGCTCTAAGAGAGGAGAAATTCATGGCTGCCCCTAAAGGACAATAAAGTGAAAAGGATCAGTTTACAGAGAATTGAATAAAGGTAAGCTAAATAGGACCAGCTTTCCTTGGATCTGACAGAAACACAGTTCATTTTCAATAGCCACAATCTTGAGTGTTAACAGCAGCATCTTGGGGGATAACTCACTGCTTTACACAGATCCACTCCACACTCCTCCCATGTATATTAGGAGAATTATAGGGGATGTTATGGAACACCAGATCATGCAGCCCTTTATGAAATTCGTTCAGAAAATGTGTTGATAAACCCACACTCTTTCATAGGAAATTTTTAGGCTATCAATTTACTAGCCTAGAAACGGAAGACAATTCTGTAAGGAGCAACTCAGAGTGATGGCCAGCAGGTCTGCTGTCTCCACCACTGACACAGCACCCTGTAGCTGACATCTGGAACCATCCCAGCACCAGTGAGAAATATATTCAGGGTTTTCCTTCTCTCCACATTTTATCAGGTTGTTCGTTTCCCAGTTGACCCATCTGACATTCCTGCTAAATCAGACAGCTGTCCTTGGAATGACAAGATAAAGAAAAACACAAAAATAGGTGAGGCTGAAGCCGTGATACAGGGCTTAGTGTACCAAGCATTGCCAAAATAAATCCTACACTCAGCAAAAGCTTTATCCCATAGCACTGCCAGTCCCATACTTCAAGACATTATTTCCCTGCGTCAGGACAGGTATTTTAGCATTTCCCTTCAAAAATAGCTTCTCAGCCTCGAATTAATTTAGAGTGGTATCACCCCACTGTAGATGCCTTGTCAGGCAATATAGATATATAAGAAAGGCCTCTTCACCAAATTCTTCCCTGCAGACATGGCAAGTCAGAGCCCTAGCAACCTTCTTTTGATGGCAAACCCCAGGGAACCAGAAACAGCTTATAGAAGAGTGATGTTAGGTCTGACATGTCACTGAGGACTGGAATTAGTGGTAGATTCAGGGAAAAGTCAGGGCAACATGGACTTGCCAGTGCTTTTGCAGGGATTTGCTTTACTGTTCTTCCCAGTGGCTCCGGTTTTCATCTCCATAATGAGCCACATTGGGCTATTTTCAGACTCTGAGCAGGGAAGGAACAGGGCCCTCTGGCATCCCAGTGAGGTGGCCATGGCTCAGGTGCTGCTGCTCTCATGAACATAGGAACCAAGGCTATCTGGCAATGCCACATTACATGAAGTAAATAAGCTCCTTCAGCTCAATACTCACCTACCAGAACCAGCATGGCCTACGTTATCTAGGGAGTCATTTGTTTCCTAATTAAGTCCAGAGCTGGGTAAAAATACCAACTGTCTTGTTCCCTTCAGTACCACAGTCCCACATTTTCAATCACATTTGGATTCATTTGCCCTCATGCCGATAGATTTTTGCTTTCTCTTAGCTTTGACCTGAAATAAAAGAAGACCTGCATGTACAGAGGGCTTCCTTGGTCTTACGCTGAGAATTTGGGGGTTTAAAGCACTCCCAGTTCAGACATGGCAAAAAATAAGCTGAAGATGCAGACTACAACAAGGTGTTATATATCTGGCAAAATGTTCTTTCAGTTCATGTGGAACCCCCATCTAGGAGCCCAGCCATGCCCATATCCTTTAATGTGGCTAAACAGGACCTGTGCTTCAGTCAGCTCTGCCAGGGAGGAGGTGAATGCTCCAGGAGCCACTGAGCTGTCCTGCCATGCACCATCAGGACAGCTGTGTCTTCCCACCTCAACCTGTTGACACAGTTGGCAGCTCTTACTAAATCCACTAGAAGAGCACTTGAAGGTGGTCTGACAGGGATATGTGGATATCAGAGAAATTTAAGTCACTCCTAGTGGTGTTCTTGGAGAAACTGTGACTTTTCCAGTGAGTCGGGATTCATCAAATATGTTTGCAATCTACATATTTTTGTAAAAGAAAGAGTACACAGAATCCCACACATCAACTGGAGAGGTCTGAGAAAGTATATTTTCTTTGTGTTGTAGAGGTCTGAGAAAGTGTATTTTCTTTGTGTTGTCCATACTAAGTGATAACATTGCCTGTATTGTTACATCATCTTAGTAAATAAGTACTGGATTTAATTCAACCTACCTGTCATATCGCTACAGCTTTTTGCTGGTTGTTAGTACTGTGGTAGTACATGTAACACCACCTGATTTGTACATCAAAGGTTAATATTCCCATTGCAGTTCAATTTGCGTTGCAGAGGTTTATTCAAGGAACATGATTTCACTGTCTTGATAGAGGAAATTAATGGTAAAAATGATAGCAATTGTCAAATTACAGTTCTGAATATTAAGAATCAAAGATGCATAAGAAGCAACGTTGTGGTAATTTCAATGAGCAGAGTGCAACTTCCTAAAGTGCAGTTCTCAGATAACATCCAAAGGATTTGTGTGGGTGCATTTTAGCTCTATGGCGTGCCCAAGGTACAGTAATAATTTTATTCTCTAAGTATTCTAGACTGACATAGCATGGCTTTTTAAAATGTACTTCAAATAGGGAGGGTTTCACTAACCCTTCAGAAGATATGAAATGTAGATTCATAAAAGCCTGTTTAAAATATAAGAAACAAGTATCATTTGCTGGAAGCTTGTTTTATGTTCCTGAATGAAATACTTACAGAGCCAATGGTTCTGTTATTTACACACTGTATCTCAATATAATTTTCTCACTTTCATGAAATGAGAAACATCATGATTGTTTCCTTTATCTTTTCTTCAGCAGTCCTGAATGTTGTCACAGGAAGGATGAGTTACATCATTATGCTCTCTGTGGTAATTAATACACTGAGTTTCAGTGTTGCACTACACAGTGCAGGCATCGTTGCACCAGTTATGCAAAATAAAAATATTAAGTAAATCCCACATTCTTCTTTGGTGTCAGTATAAATGTATTGAGTGTTTGTGTTAAATTCTACAACTCAGCTCATTGCTGCCTCTCTGTATCTGGACTTTTGCATCTATTACATAACAGACTAAAGGTATCCTCTCTCCTGCACATGGAACCGTGATAAGCGTCACATAAATGCCTGCATTTCACAATGGTGACATAACTTGTCCTTATACTCCATACATGAATGTCAGAAAACACCATGCACGTAAATGACTACAATGTTTCCATAGAAACAAACATACTTCAGGCAGAAAAATTGAATGAGATTTATAAAATTTATTTTAAAAAGCACGAAAAGTTTAAAAAATCAAAAGACACCAAGTCTTCTCAAGTTTTTGTCAAAGTGCTCAGAATATGTTCAATCCAGTCCTTTACAAAGTATCCTTTAGAAATTATATTTGGTTCATAGTGATGACACTGTCCTGGACAACTAGACTGCTAGCTTAAATATTTTGCTTTGTTATCTCTGCCTCCAGTTATGTAATCTGGACAGTGTTTTATTTCCTGGCATCTTTAGAGATGAGCACAGTGCAAAGGTGCCTGTGAGATGCCCATGTGCCCCACGTGTCCTTTCAGGGCCTGACGTATCTGCCTCCAGAGGGCTAAACTTCACGGTTCAGCTTATGAAGCAGTGGCTGGTTGCTAAACAGAAAAGCAGAGTCATCTGAGGAGGAGCTACTGCTAGAGCCTTTCCTTAATGAATTTTATGAGAAAAATTTGAGAGGCAGAGCAGGCACCACCTCTCTGTTCCTCCAGACAAAATTCAGTGCCTGGAGCTGCAACAACTGAACTGAACAATTTCTGTCTGAGCTCTGATGACTCTGGAGCCGGTATGGCAGCAATGCTGTGGCCACATGGTTTCTAGCACTGGCAGTATATCTCATCCATTCCCATGTCTGCCAACCACTGTTTCAGCATGGGCCTTTGCTGCTCACCCTGGGTCAGAAATATGCCACAGTGACAGAAGAGCAGCTTCCTCCTTTTCAGCACCAGGCTGTGGCTCCTTGGTAACTACATGTTGACTGTCTCAGCTCCCAGTCGAGCTGAATTAGCACTGCTGGTGGGGCTAGTGCTGCTTCCTCTGAATTTGTAAGACCTGCAAAACCGTGCAGGCAAGTCTGAATGGGTTAATGTGGCAGAACAGGAAAAAGAGTGAGCAGCACTTTTCTGTATTCATTTTCTTTAAGGGATAGGGAATGGTTTTGTTTTGCCTGGCATGTCATCAAAACAGGTTTCCCAGCTCTGCTTCAAGTCTGATACAGACATAAGACAGATGTTGCTATACATTTTTCAGTAATTTTCCTAACCAATTCTCTTGGTGTTCACTCTATGACTCTTGCATAATTCAGGTTGCTTACAGTGGTTTGATGTTCTCTTTGAATTTCTGTTGTTTGTTTGCCCTCCCCTTTGCCAGTGACTAACATCACAATACTTTACCACCAGTCTGGGGACTGCTACACCCACACATCAGCAGCACGTTCCCAGGGCTTCTCTGCAGTCCCAGCCCTGTCAAGGAAGCTCTAACTCCTCCGGGTCTTCAGTGAGGCATGCTGGACTCTCCAAAGAGCAACGTTCACAACAAAACCTAAAGGAAGGTCTCAAGTGCACTGTTATTGGTAAGGCTGTTTTTGCTAAGCTATGACACATTAAGATTGAGGGGTTTGCATCCTTTATTAAGTGATACCACTGCTTAGAAGTGTGTTACTGAGCTGGTTTTGGAAGGAAAAGTAACTAATTGCATAGTTGTGAGGTGACTAAGCGTCTAAGATGCAGGGGTAATGGACAATGGAAAATTTCGTGAATTAGTCATCTCTTTAAACTCTCTCAGGTTCACCACAAGCAAAAACAGTTTTACCTGTCAGCTGACAAGTGCAGCTCATTTTCTAACACAGCACAGACCACAAAAACCACAGCTGCCACCCTCTCTTGGTGGGCTCAGCAGTGAGAGGCTTGACAGACAGTTATTGCATTGTTTCAGCAGTGATCACTCCAGGTGAGGACTGAAACACACTCGAATTCATAGCAAAAAGCCAACAGCCAGTTAGTTACATGAGGGCTGGATCCATCCATAAAGGATATGGGTATGGAAGCATGAAATTTCAGAAGCTCTGGTGTCTCCAGTGTCTTCTGAACCCTATTTTAGGTGCCAAGACTCCCAGCACCTCAGTATTGAGCCCTCTGGATGCACTTACCCTGCTCTGCTCCATGCAGGGAACGAAAGTGCCACAGAGGGATTTGTGCTTTCAGGCTAAGGGCAGTATTGCAGCATTGGCCCTAATGTGTCTTTTCCCTCACATGGAGCCAATCTAAGGCATAAATAAAAGTTAAGAAATGTCATCCTCCAAGTCAATCTGCACATTGACACGAATCTTTTGTTGCCCTAACTTTCCATACTTAATATCTAATCATGCTAGAGAGAACCCAAATAAAATTTCCTGTCTCCTTCAGTAGCTGCTTTTGACGGGGGTTTCCTTGTACATATACAAAAAGGCTTCAGAATGTACTGGGTGCTGGTTCATAGAATTGCACTGGGTGAATCATAGACATATAGAATTTGGGGGTTTGGAAGGGACTTTTAAAATCATGGGCTTGGGGGTTGAAACTATATGATCGTTAAGACCCCTTTCAACCTAAGCCATTCTGTAACTCTATATTTCTATAAACTACACTAAAAGTATCCTAACATTCACTGTTGCAAAATCCCCATACGTAAATAAACATACATATATATATATATAAAAAAAAACCAACAGAGAAGAAGTGGCAGGATTAACAACTAGGACAGAACAAAGATCCTTCAGGAAAAGCATCTGTGTTCAGTGGCTTTCAGATCTGTCAACACAGCTTAAAAGATAAAATGCTTGCCCTGTGTCTAATTAAATCACACAGCTCCTAATAAGCAAATAAAAATATACACAGGTGTGTTGCAGTAACAAAACTTACAATTTTATTACAATGTGCTATTACTGCAGCAGGAGAACAGCTTATATTGTCCTTAGATAGCAGTTGAGTGGGAAATAGGCAGATTGGGCACTACCTGTTGGCAAACAGACTATTTCTACTATTTTACTTACAGTACATAGTTTGAAGCCCTCAACACTATTCTGTTATACTGCAGAGGCTGCAGAGCTGAGCTTTTGGAGCTGAGAAATTTCAGGCACTTTCCTGCTGGTTTAGAGAAAGATTTTGATGGCTCTGTTCATGCTGAGTAGCAGCACAGAGCTGCACGTGCTCTCAGCAAGGATAATACGCCAACTTGCATGGTAAGGTATCTCATCCCAGCCTCATCTTGTGACAAGACACAGCATTGCCTGCAGAGGGTAATGAATCTGCTTTCACAAACAACAGTAGATGTCTGCTGGTGATTCATACTGTGAAACATGCTTTGCTGTTGCTGAGGTCTTAATCTTGGTTCCTTGCTTGTGTGCAGTTATATTATAATTATGTCTCTCCACTGCGTTCTACAAACTTGTTAACAGCTGTCTACATCCTTCAGTAGGGATGAGCTCCCTTTATGTGATTTCTCTGTAAGCATTCCTTTTTGTCTGCTCTCTTGGCTGCCTTACTCATGTCCATCTGCTAACATGGCAGGATGCTGCTTCCAGGTCCTCACTCCAGCAGGGGTCCTGGGAGAAGTGTGGATTATGGAAGTAGCCTGTTTAACACTGTCTCATAAGTGAAAAGGTCTTCCCCTGTGTCATGTCCAAGGAATTTGCAACCTGTCTTTCTTCATGCTTTGTTCGTACTGCAAAACCATTGTGCTGTTCCTACAACAGCCAGTGTTGTCTGGGCCAGATGGGTTTCTTTGTTGCTCAGCTGGAAAAGACTTCAGGTGATTCCTATGAAGAGTCTGGAGATCCCACATCAGAGGAGTAAGGATGTAGAAGTACAAGTGTTTCTTGTGTCCACTGTGTACAAAGCCCTTGCTTCCATATTCCTGTGCCTGCTGAAAAGTCAGAAGAATGGCTTTGAGGTGGTTGCTGTTTTGAAAACTTACATCTGAGTCAATACACCATTAATCTGTCTTAACTTCCAAGGTAGCAAGCTAAAAGTGAACTTGCATTTGGCAGATTTTCCCAGGAAGTTGACTTTACCTGCATAAAAGGTAGGCGGTTCACAACCAGAATAATGTACTTATTAGCAGAAAAGAAGGTAAAAGTGAATGAGGTCAAAAGACCTTTTGGTGACTAATGTCTTGTTACTCACTGGACCATAAAAATCACTTGAGCTGGACAAGAGTTTGCATTCCTTCTATGTAAATATCATGCTTTGGAGGGCTGGTAATACTTTTGAACCAAACTCAACAGCAGAATCAGAAGTGCCTGTTTACTCTTGGAAAGCAAACATCTTCAGTTGTACAACCTGTCTTGAAACTATCAGCGTGTTACAGTTGTTCTCATGAAACTAAAGAAAAACATTCACACATGTGAAGCTTCATTAAAGTGGCTCTTCAAATTACAAAATATAGGCTGAAAAAGAAATGTTTGCACACAGAAAGATCATAGTATACTACTGCATTCAGTCAAATGTACAAGATCTATAAAATTGTCCTTTTTTTCACCAAAAAGGGAATATTTCAATAGAAGAAAAGCTATAACTCTTGTTAGTAGCCAAAAGTCCATTGGTCCATGCTAAAACTCATTGAAATAGCTTGCAATAAATGGGACTGGTTTCTACATTAACAGCTAATTGGGGTATTTGAAGATTTTAGAAGTAAGCAAGAAGAAAAAAAAGTCCACACAGGAAAGAAACTGGAGTGTTGCAGCCTGTGTTTCTTTAGTAGAGCTCACATGTACGGCTGCATAGAAATTCCCTATCATTTCCCAGTTCAGAATATGAAGAACTATTTGAAATCCCTCCCCAGCTGGGAACCACTTCCCTATACCATGCCAGAGATGCATGTTCAGAGCCCCTGAAGTTGATCAATATGATACAGAGTGGTCCAGAGCTACCAGTTCAGTGTTGAAGATTTATTTCTTGTGAGCAGAACTAGGCTAACACTGCTCTGCTACTTCTAGAGCTTGTTCAGTTGGTATTAGCTATGCTATTAGCTTACCTTTGTTATCTGTGTTATCTACTGCACAGTACAACTACACCCTGAGAGAGAACACTCCTGGAGCACTGCACCCAGCTCTGGAGTCCTCAGCACAGGAAAGGCACAGACCTGCTGGGGCAGGTCCAGAGAGCCATAAAGATGATCAGAGTACTGGGCCACCTCTCCTATGAAGACAGGCTGAGAGAGTTGGGGTTGTTGGGGTTCAGCCTGGAAAAGAGAAGGCTCTGTGGAGAATTTCTAGCAGCCTCTCAGTACTTAAAGAGGTTTAGAAGAAAGATAGAGACAGAGTTTTTAGCAGGGCCTGTTGTGATAAGACAAAAGATATATGGTGTTAAACCGAGAGAGGACAGATTCAAACTAGGTATTAGAAATAAATTTTTACTGTAAGGATGGTGAAGCACCGGAGCACATTGCAGAGTGGTTGTGGTACCCTATCACTAGAGGTGTTCAAAGTCAGGTTGGATGGGGCTTCAAGCAAGCTGATGTAGTTGGAGATGTTCCCACTCATTGCAGGGAGCTTGGATTACATGACCTTTAAAGGGCCCCTCTAAACCAAACTATTCCATGATTTTATGAAGTTAATCAATCCCAAGGAAAAGAAAAACCAAATACTGGTACCTCTACTATGGCACTTTGTCACCACTGCTGAGTATCAGGGTGTTCATGTTCAGAAAAGTATGTTGGGAGGAAAGAGGAGTCCCTGCCCCATCTAAGGAAAGGAGAAACTGCAGTGAAATGGAGCTGGAAAGAGGAGATGTGGGCATAAAATGAGGGTTAGTGGGAAGAGGGGAATGTGTCAGTGTAAATGTTCCTGGGAATGCCTGGAATCTTGATTGCTGGTGAATAAATCTTAGCAGAGTTGACAGCTGCAGGGGAGCTTGGAGAGTTGGTCTAAGGTATAAAATGGAACATAAAAAAGGAGAGTTTTTCAAATTGTCATCTCTATGCTGCTGTCTTGTCACCAGTTCTAACACAAATATCATAGAGGAAAATTTATGGCATGCACTCATTTTAGTTATTTGGATAATTGGATGCTAAATATACACAGAGCTCATCTTTCAGGTATTTGAAGTCCTTCCAAATCAGGTAGTAGCTCTTTTGGAACTAAAGGTTTCAGTTGCCTGCCCAAGCATGCATCCCTTCCCCCTCAGTGGTGGACTTCAAATTCTTTAGCCTTGGTCCACAGTTGAACTGGTAAAACTACAGGTGTTCATTTAATTTCCTTGGGGTGTTTTATTAGGTTTTTTCTATTCAGGCTTATGATGATGATCAATGTTGTATCCACATCATAAAACTTATTCGCATTCTTTACGGACAGACAATTGATTTGGTCACAGCCTGTCCAGCCCAGATTGCAATCAGCCACAAAATCAGCAGTTACGCTGCCCTCACTGTCCAGATCAGCATCATGTTGGACTGGATGGAGCCTTGAACTGTGCTGAGCATCCTCTCACTCAGGGATCCAAGTACCAGTCCCCAGGAAGCAAGAGCCCATCCACATCCACAGTTGATGCCCTGATTGAGGGGAAATAACATCATGGCAAACTGTGAAATTCACAGGCTGAAGCAAAGCTTGTGATTAAAAGAAGACAGCAAAAAGAATGAGAAAAGATAAAGAGCAAGGCCTTGTTAACAAGGTTAATGAATGAGATCACAGTGTGTCATCCTGGGGAACAAGCAAGGGGAATGCCACAGAGAGCCAGTATAGAAGAGACAGTGGATCTGAGTGGGAATAAAGAGCTGCAACACTGGTGAGCATCTGAAAAGGTAAGCAGAAAGCCTTGGCCTCACTGTGCCTTTGAGAACATGATTTTAAGAGCTCAGTCCAAAAAGGTGCTGTATGCTGGAGCCAACCTTTCATGGGTGCTCCCCCTTGCAATAAACTGCAGAGAGCTTTTTACCAACTCAGCTTTGTTTGACCAGCAAGGGAGAGCTGGAGCTCAGCAGTCCCTTTTGTCCTGCAGTGCTTATGTAGGTACACCTGCTCCAAGGGGAGCATTTTAGAAATTCAGCAGATAACGAATGGCCTCGTATAATCACCCGATCAGCACTAAGACAAGCAAGCATTCCAGGGCTGAGGGGATGCTATTGCAAGCAGATGCCTTACCTAAGCCAAAGCTCCTTGAATCAGATGGTCATATTGTCTCCATGGGAAAATCATGATTGCTTTGACAAAATGCAGATTCAGAGAGGAGACAGAAAATAATCACCCTTCTCTCATTATCTGTGATATTTCTTTCATCTTTTTCCCCATTAGCTTACTGAATCATTTCAAATGTGCCCTTGTTTCTTTGCCCCTGGCCTTTCATTTTCTGTCTCCAAGTCATCTTTCAGGCATTTAAAAGCTATCCCTCCTCCTCTCTTATTTTATCGTCAATTAGATTTTTTTTTTCTGAGAAATCTGAGAGTCTCAGCAGGAGTCATCTGGCACAGCTTTATTGGTGGGAATGGAGCTCTGCCGATTTCTTCCAGACAAGGAACTATCTCAAAGATTTTAGAACTGCTTGCCTTGCTGATGCTGCCACTTTACAGGGTTCTTACTGTGAAAACTGGTATCTTCAGATGCTGGTTCATACAGGAGGTACTGGCAACCCAAATCAGGAAGGCAAGAGGGTGACAAAGATGTAGGTGCCTGCATGTAGGTTTCTGGTCAAGTAGAAGCAGGAGGGAGAACTCCCTAGATCTCACCCCACTGATTTTTAATCTGCCTCAGAATGACCTCTGGTGCTTGTAAGGGGGTTGGTTTCTGCCTTCAGCTGCAAGCTGGAGTTCAATCCCACTGCACTAATTTCTGTGCAGTGGGTGAAAACTCTTGACCCACATATTAATCATCTGAATCAATGCATGAAGTCACTGTCAGAGGCGGGTTATCTACAAGGAGCAATGCAAATTTATGGAATAAATTCTGTCTACTTTTCTGTTTGCTCTTTGTCCTCCACTATCTCCTCATAGTCCTCTAGAACATGCGAGCTTTCTCAAACGTATTAATTTTGGAGATTTCTTTCCTTGGAGATCAGCTAGAGAAATATCTTTGGGAATATGCACAATTTGTTATTCATAAGTCACGCTCTGTTGCTTAGTCATATCCCTGCTTCCCTCTTCCCGGATGGAAGCCTTATGCAACATCTGTGCTCCACATAAGGGCGATAGAGGGACAGGCTTCACATGTACATCTATGCATATATACATATATCTGTGTGTGTATTAACAAATATTTACAGAGAGAAACCAGTCTAAGTCACATCATTTCTGCTTTCAGCAGAAACCTGTGTGGAGACTATCGCAGACCAAAAGGTCTGGAAATGTGAACCTGCACTAGGTAGTCCACACCAGTCTGGCATTATTTTTATTCTGCTGGCAGAGAAAGCAAAGGAAATGCAGCTATTGAGTCCAGTGCTGAGTCGGCATGTTGTGCAAAAAACAATTAACTCCTGCTTTGTAATGGCCTTGTGACCTCCTGTTCAATCCACCACTCCAGCCAGGGCAACCCAAAGGCTTCTGCCACCCATACCAGCAGGCTAGAGTCAAATGAAATGAAAGTGTGTCTAGAAGTCACTAAAATTTTAAGACAGCCATGACAGCTACCTGGACAGAACAAACAGACAGCTAGGAAGTACACCTGGCTACAGCTCACAGGCCAAATCATAGAATTGCTTTCCCTTTTAAAAGAAGAGAAACATTACCACCCACATGTCCTTATATGTCAGCCATGTCCTGGCCACACTGCCTATCCAGGCCACATTGCTTACCCAGAAAATTAAGTCAGAGCACGGTTCATTAAAAGGCAGCATTCTTTCCCTTTTCCATGGCTGAGTGCATACAACCAGGTGAGAAGACAATTTCCTATGCACAAGGTGAAAAATACACATGTAAAACGAAACTAAGGATAAAGATAAATAAGCTGGAAAATAGGGCTTCTGTCTTGTAAGTCAGAGCCAATGGCTTTTACAACACCTGCTCATATACATGAAGTAACACAGTGCCCCCTACACCTCAGCACACATTTATTTCAGAATTAGCTGTGTGCAAGTGACACCGAAGCAACACCATCATTTGCCAGAACACCTGGTTTCCCCCCAGAGGTTTCAGATCCAAAAGCTGAGATCTGACAGGTTTTTCATGGTGTGATTGCAGACATGTAAATTGGAGGCAGCCAATTTCATTTCGCTCACAAGCTTTAAGAAATGTAAATCTGGGTCTCTGAAATATTCTAATTACTTCTCCCCTGATGGATCTTTGTGGCTCGAATAACACTAAAATTGCATGACATTCCACCCCCAGAAAATACATAATTCATATCTGCAATCCAGCATCTGTATAAGCTCTGTTCAACTTCAGGGAGAGCATTAATTTCAGAATGAGGGAATCCCTTGTTTCTTTATAGGGGTAAAAATGTAAATTTCCCAAAATGTAAATTTACATCAACTGCAATTTCTATGTTATTCATCCACAAGGAAGCAAAGGCTGTGCTCGTGGTGTGTGCTGCACCAAGCTCGTGGTTCATGCATCAAAATATGTTCTGCTTGATCAATGTCATGTTGGCACCTCAGACTGTGTCACCTTCGCTGTCACCAAAGCTGACACAGGAGCACTGAGACAGGTGACTGCAGCAGGGGGGCAGCTCATTGGGCATCCACTGGGCTCCGGTGGGAGTGGAGAGCAGTTATGGCATTTTGCATTTGTTACTGGAGAGTAAGGAGACATTCCCAGTTGCCACATTTTGATCAGTATGAATGAAAAGATGTCTCTCAATTGCTTTGGTTTCATAGCAGCTAGTTCCCAGGTTAGAAGCAGAGATAATTCCGGGGCCTGCAACACAGACTGCATTTCCTGGCAGACAAAAATCTGGAGTTTTCCATAAATGCACAAAAGAAACTGGGGAATTAGGCAGAATGCTCTAATAATGGGTGTGAAGTGTGCATGAGATGGAGACGTGATAAAAGTATATTTGTTCATATCACTTCTGTGCAGCACCCTCACTTCAACTTTGTATTTATTGTATTCCTTTGAAATGTAGCTACTTTGTGAGTATAATTAAGAGCGGGTGCCCTGCACTTTGCAAACATGGAGATGCTGCCATGGCAACAGCAGGGGAACGCAGGGAAGCAGCTCTCTCTGATTAATGTAATTACATAGCAAGCATGTATAATGCCTTTAAATACAGTTTACTTTTGCATGAAGGAGGCATATAATGGATATTATAAGTTCTATGTGTGTATTCCAGAAGTTCTCTTTGCATGTGTTTCAAGTTCACTTTTAGGGGACCCACCATTGCGTGGCAATTAGGATTGTAGTGAAGAATCAAGGGTTTTGACTTTTCCCAGGCTCTAAGTGAGGTTGTTCCTTACTTGGTTTATTTCTGTTACATTTCAGGGTAATATTTCAAAGCCAGGTTTTGTAAATACAGTTGATTTTACTGCTTTGGGGTTAGAAGATTCAAGTTCCTATATATGTGTCCAACTTTATTGAAGTTTGGGGTCCTACTCAGGTTAAAAGAGAATTTTCATGTAAGTAAAATTCCCTGTTGTGTCAAGCCTCAGGAAAATTGGTGTGCACAGGCAGCTCCACTGAGTAGCTAATCGGCACAAACATTAATCCTGGTCCTGCATTCCTCAAACATTAACCCCCAATGCCCTCTTCTTTCCAGGGAAGCATTTTATGCATGGAGGGAACAAAGGGCTGAAACCCAAGCACCCAGGGATGTTACTCAGTAAGGCAGGTGGTGACCAGCCATCTCTGTCCCTGTGTTTAATTGGCTGGTTTGGTACCATTTCAGGCAGCCCAGTTAGAACCCTTCAAGAAAGGAATGGAATGGGAGTTTTCTGGGAAAGGAAAGCATAATTTCTCCTTCCAGGACACTCCTTGGGAGAGAAAATATATGTGACATGGTGGGAATTGTAGGAAGCTGTGCAATATATAGCTAACGTCAGAGGAAAAACAGAAGGAATCCTTAGGGCTAAGAATCCTTTCATGAGGCCAAGAGGCAGGAAAGCTTGGCACGGCTCTTGCCAGTTACCAATCTGTCTCACAGGAGATATGAGCCCCCTTTTGGAGCCCAAGATCATCAGGATAATGCCACTGCAAAACTCTGCACATCTCTTATAGCAAGGGTTCTTTTGAAACTGAACAGCAACTTACAAACCATAGGTAATTTTTTTACAGAAAAAAAGAGAGAGCAACCCTCTGGAAATGGAAAACTTGGGATCAAGAGAACAGTCTTTCGTGGAATGAGAAACTTATATCAGGTTGAGATGCAGTAGCCCAGGAAGGTGTTCCCCACGACTTGTGTGATGCATTCCAAAAGGCCCATGCATTTGCAGTAACACAGTTTTCTCTGGTAGCACCAAGACACTAACAATTACTTTTTTTGTGGTAACCACATGCTCTTGGTTTAAGTATTGCCATTTAAAGGCTTGTCAACGCAAACTATTTTTATTACATTCTTAAACTACCTTTACTAAAACTAAAGAGCCAGACCCTTTTCAGGCATGATTCAAAAGAAATCTATTTGTGGTGATTTCCGCTAGTCAAAGATTTGAGGCACAAAGTACTTAGGGACATGCTCTCCAGCTAATTGCTTTTAGAACCCCAACACAATTTCCTGTGTCAGAGGTCTCAGCGCAGAAATTCATATTAGATGCTGGCACTGAGGTGGATTACAAACATCCCATGGTCCTGTCCCTTCCCAGCTCCGTGACTGATTCTCCTTTGACAATATTGTCACTTGTGTAAGTCTTCCCACACTGTTGCTTAACCAGAGGAGCCTGGCACATACCCCAGAAGGCTGTGCAGCCCTTCAGAAGGATCTCGACAGGCTGGTGAGATGGACAGAGATTGTCTGAAATTCAACAATGGCAAATGCAGAGCCCTGCACCTGGGGAAGAACAACCCCAGTCACCAGTACAGGCTGGGGGCTGACCTGCTGGAAAGCAGCTCTGCAGGGAAGGACCTGGGGGTGCTGGTGGACAACAAGCTGTGCATGAGCCAGCAGTGTCCTGGGGGCCAAGAGGGTCAATGAGATCCTGGGGTGCATTAGGAAGAGCATTGGCAGCAGGTCAGGGAGGTGATCCTGCCCCTCTGTTCAGCCCCAGTGAGGTGTATCTGGAGTGCTGTGTCCAGTTCTGGACTCCGCAGTGCAGACATGGAGCTCCTGGAGTGAGTTCAGCAAAGGGCTATGAAGATAATTAGAGGACTTGAACAACTCTCTCACAAGGAAGGGCTGAGGCAGTTGGGCCTGTTCAACCTTGAGAAGAGATGACTGAGAGGGATCCTCATCACTGTCTATCAGTATCTGAAGGAAGGGTGTCAAGAGGGTGGACCAGGCTCTTCTCGGTGGTGCCAAGCAATAGGACAAGAGATAACAGCAGAAACTGATGAACAGGAACATGAACTGATCCACCTGAACAAGATGAAGAACTTCTTTACTGTGTTGTTGACCATGCACTGGAACAGATTGTCCAGAGAAGTTGTGGAGTCTTGTCCTGGAAATAACCAAATATCTGACACAATCCTGAGTAATATGCTATAGTTGAACCTACTCAAGCTGGGAGGTTGGACTAGGAGATATTCAGTGGCCCCTTCCTACCTTACCCATTCTGTGCGAGTCTGTGGTTCTGGCTTGTGAAGATTCATTAGAGTTCACTGACTTTGCCAGGACAAAGAATTTGTTGGAAAACCGGGCTTTCAGAACATGTTTTCTCGGATAAATGTGGTTTGGGTTGGTTTTGGTTTGATTTTTGTTTTTCTTAATTTTTTTAATATTAAAGACCGTCACCATTAGAATTTTAAAAAATACATCCTGTTTTCCTTATAAATTGTGATTAAATTCATTTACACTAATTTTTTTCTCACTTTGTCTCACACTGGAAAAAGAGAGAATAAAAGAAAATGAAAAGGAAACAAGTCTACTTAGAGTACAGTTATTTCTATAAGACAAGAAATAGAAATTTAAATAAACATGATTCTGAAGTTGTAATCTATTTTAAAATAAATGTAAACATTTAAACTAAAAGTTATTTGCATAACAGGCTTTCCTCTTATTATCCTCCTCTGTTTACCTGCACATTTTCTATTTGTTCATTATAATCTCTCTTAAATGGACAGTTCAGTGCAGCCTCCCATTCAGAACTCTTCTGCATGTACAAATTTGTTAACAAATCCCAAGAAATAATCAGGAATATACTTCTGTGAAAGCTCAGCTGTGTTCTTAATTGCTGAGTACTAGAGCATCAGATGTCTGGAAACAGAAGGACTTGCATAAAAACTGGAGAGAAGTCTGACTTGTGAGCTTGCATTTCTCATAAGGACTCAGAGCCAGACTCCTGACTGAGAGAATTTCATTGTTACTTCTACTGAATATTGTTCAATTACAAATTAGCAAAAGCACTATTCTCTGCTCTCAGGCTGACATACAAATATGCATTATTTATTGCATGCTCATTATTTCCTTTTTCTTCATAAAACATGATGAAAGATTAAAGAATTCAGCATGAGGGGAGCTGAAACTTTTGTTGCAATCAAATTTAGCTGTATGTTCATTTTTATGTATTTAACCCCCATTTTCCCCTTTTCATTCTCCCTTTTCCATTCTGTATTTTCATCTGTTCCATCTATGTTTACAGCCCAAAACAGAACAAACACACCCTCTGCAGCACAGAATATTTTTTACTTACTTGTTTTTCAGTGGACTGTTTAAAGCAATTGAAGACTAAAGTCTTACTGCAGTCTCCAGTTATTACAGTAATATAATCGTGAAGAATACCTGAATCCCTTTTATCAAAAACTTCCATCACCCAGGTTCTGTAAATCAGATTTTAACACTTAGAGGCAACATTACATCTTTCCATTTCCTTTTCCCTTCCTTTTCCCTTCCTTTCCCCTTTCCCCTTTCCCCTTTCCCCTTTNCAGATCATCCCAAGACTGATTAACAGTGAGGCTCTGCAGCAGCTGGGAGCCACAGGGCCAGCCTGGCTGGAATGTGGAGCATTTGAGAGTTATCCTACAGGGAAGTGCTTCTCTTCCCATATGAGATTTCCAAGCACAGCTCACATTTCATCAGTCCAAACCCAACAGGCAATGGGTTTAAAAGGTGTCTCTTATGAATTTCCTTTCCTTCCTCCCTTCTCCTTTCCTTTCCTTTCCTTTCCTTTCCTTTCCTTTCCTTTCCTTTCCTTTCCTTTCCTTTCCTTTCCTTTCCTTTCCATAATGTTCCCATTTACAAGGTTTATATTGCAGTTTTGTCATTTTTAACTTTTGCATGCACATAACAATAATCTGTTGGATTTCTCCCCCTTTTGCTCCTCCTGGTAAAGCAGTTCTCCAGTTATTAATCCACTGCATCACAGGAACTTTCTGAATTTTTATTTTGAATCTCACAGTAACTGAATAGTGAAACAAGTATAAGGCAAGTATAAGACATTAGATTTTGAAATAGTTTTCTAAAGTGATACTTTCTCACCTTCTCAAAAGCCCCAAAGGAATGAATGTGCAACAAATACCTACCATTCACCTGGCAATACAGACCAGGTAATTGGGATCAATAATGACAGAATGTATTTTGTTTTGAAGGCTATACACACAGTTACAATTCTTCATGACTCCCTCTGGAAAGTGTTTGAGCTGCAAACTCTAAGTCAATGAAAATTGAAAATAACATGCTTTTTCCTATTTGGATATCATCTTTAACCAGGTTTGTTTGCATATTGAATTAAAAGTTGAATTACATTTAAATTAAAAGTAAAATTATAAATTCTCTCTCCAAGGGCTGTTTTAACAATTCAGTCTATAGGAGCTCTGAAAACAAAGAGTTCAACTTCTGATAAACATCTCAGAGCTTAAGTTTAAAGATGGCACCAATGAAACCGGACCAAAATAGACACCATGTTTGATGATTGGCTCCCATATACTGAAGCTGGTTAAAAAAGGTGGTCTTTGACTTGGCAACAGGTTTTGTCTACCAGACAAAGAAAATGAGGGTGGGTCATGTTTAAATTGCTGGACTTCGGTGTCACAGTGCCCTTGCCATACACCATCCCTCCTGGGCAGTCTCACTTTCCAGGGGACACCAGTGTGGCAGGGGCAGGCTGGGGTGGAGCAAACACCTTTCAGCTTGGGATGCGTCCAGGATAAAATCAGCACACACACTGAGGACCACAAGTATAAAAAGAGACTGTGAGAATTTTTGCCATAGAATAAGATCTTGCCCACAAAACTGAAACTCTTGGTGATGTAATGGGCTTGGCTGAAATGCAATGTCTCACAGATTGTTTATGCTTTCTGAGTATCAGCAAAATTCTGAGGATGATGCATTGAAACCTATGGCAACCTCACCATTGATTTCAGTGTGGAAAGTTGAACTTTAGCTTTCATCCTCTTTTCTTACTACTTGTGTGAATATTTACATCAACAAAACCTAAAATTTCAAGGATGTGAAGAACACGTACAATGTCTGCATGGCTCAACCTACTGGATCAGTGGATGTCATAACACAAACAGGACAAGAAACTTCAATTTATTTCACATATCAATAAAGACATGTTAATTTTGTTTTCATTACTTTCAATACAAAGGAACACATGCTCACATGAGAGCTGAGATTTCCTTGCTGGTCCTTGATCAACTATTTTCCAAATGTTTGTGTCCTAGAAAATACTTTGCCTGTGCTTTGTTGACACAGACTTACTAGACAAAAGCACAATATTTCAGGGTATAAGGGAAGCCTTCCAGCATGCTCCACTGGGCAGAATAAACATCAGCCCTTCTTGAAATCCATCTGTATCCTGTATTCAACAGCTTCAGCATATTCTTCAGCAGAAAACAGCAATCATGAGGAGGCTAACTTTCCTCTGTGAAGTAAATGAAGTGTTGACTAAAGAGGTTAATGTTGGTGAGTACACTGCTGCTAGAACTGCCTGATTTATTAATCTGAAACAAATGACCTCATGAACATGTCACTGAAAAGATGTGTTCATGTGAAGGCTTAAATTTGCATGAATTTATGTTCTGTGTGGAATTGATTAGCCAAAGTGAATTAGTTTGAGAGTACTTGTTTGCATCTGTTCACTTGAAATATTTATTTATTTTCTAATGAAGAGGAGGAAATCCTTTAATCAGTAGTTTTATAAACAATAAGATATCTTTTCTTTTTCACGTACTTCACATCCATAATTTTGAATTTCATGTCAGTGGCACAGATGAGGCGGGGGAAGGATGGCTCTCAGGAGACTATTTTTCTTGTGAACTTTCTCAGCTTGCCCTTGGTGCCTGACAGAGCTCTGTAGTAAAGGATGGGAAATCAGGCTAATGTTAAATTGCAGAATGTCATGTCATGTGGAGCCAGCTGAGCTAACACCATGGGAATATTTAGGGTTCAGGCTAACACCCTTACACTAGGCTGAAGGACACAGCCTGGAAGTATAGGTAGATATAAACATATTTAGGAGATATCTAGGTATTTGCTAAGAAGAAAACCTAACATGATGTATCTGTTTCTTTGGGATCATTAAAGCAAGGTCGAGGAACAATTACATTGCTAAGCTAGTTTGGGCTGGGGTAGAGTTAATTTTCTTCATAGTAGCTGGTAAAGGGACTCTGTTTTGTATTTGTGATGGAAACAGTGTTATAATACCTAAATATCTGAGCTATTGCTAAGCAGTGCTCACACAGCCTCAAGGCCTTTTCTGCTTCTCACCCCATGCCACAGTGAGCAGGTCTGTGGTGCACAAGGACTTGGGAGGAGACATAGTTGGGACAGCTGACCCCAACTGACCACAGGGATATCCCACACCATAAGGTGTCATGTTCAGCATATAAGCTGGGAGAAGAGGAAAGCAGACATTTGGAGTTATGGCATTTGCCTTCACAAGTAACTGTTACACAGCCATTCTCTTGGGAATGGCTGAACACCTGCCTGTGGATGGCAAGTGCTGAATGACTTCTCTGTTTTGGTTTGTTTGTGTGGGCAGCTTTTGTTTTACCTGTTAAACTGTCTCAACCCGTGAGTTTTCTCACTTTTACTCTTCTGATTCTTGCCCTCATCTCACTGGAGAGGGTGAGTGAGTGGCTCTGTGAATTAACTCCAGCGGGTTAGTTGCCAGCTGGGGTTAAACCACAAGAGCTGGAAAAACCTATATGTACTTTACCTTCCAAGAAGGAGACTGTTTCGGAAGTACTGCCCAGTAAACGTAAGACCTGGCTGTCCAAAGCAAAGAGAGGGTTGCACGATGGGCAGATGTTGGTGGTCAGGGTACTGTTCCCATGAGCTCCACCCTTTGTGCCTGACTTCATTCCTGTGAAATATGAAAACTCAGTTGCATCAGGTCACTTATGACAAAGTTTTGCATCTCATTGGAGCAATGTGCAATTGTAGGGGTTTTGTGTGTGGTTTGGTTTGGGTTTTTTTTCCACGTTTTCTCTAAATGCTCCCATTTTGTTTTGAATGCCAAAGTTAGTTGTTGGAGTGGATTTGTCTAACTTCCTGTCAAATCAGTGTTTAGTCACAGAAATGTTTTTTGTTGGTGTGTCACAGAAAGTTACATAGCATAAATTACTGTGGAGATTTAACTAATCTGATTTAGCATGAAGTGCTTGCTGAATTTGCAGGCCATGGGACTTCTTGTTAGACAGTGGGTTCCAAGACCTTGTTTTACTTTTGGGGAGCTTAGACTCCTAACAGGATAAGGAGTTTGTCTTCTCCTGCATTCTGCCTATTGCCTACCATGGAAAAAATGGAAGGGGCTTAATCTCTATTTATTCAGAAGCATCCAAATCTAGAATTCATTTAGGCAATGGACTTCAGGGATGATATGGATGACAGTTTCCAGAACCTCGCTCTGATATCAGTAAACACATGCTAATGAAGTCAGCCTATTTCCTTTTCTCAAAAGAATTCAACAGAAAATCAATAAAAGAGTCTTCCTATTTCTCCACCAGACAAATAAGAAGTTAAATTAGGGCATACTGGCAGCAGTGTGAAGAAAGGGGATTCCCTGTCTTGATTTGACACATTTATTTTTTTGTTGAGTGGCAGATGTGAGACAAATAGAAGAATGTAGCTGTATACCAAAATAAATAAAAGGTATTAGAATAACATATTTATGCATGTGCACTAAGCTTTGACCCTTTGTTCTGACAGTCAGCATTTAGCAAAACCCCCAGTATGTATTTAAGTAGAAATATAAAATAGGTGGTTTAGTAACAAAATCTTTGAAGTTGGCATCTTTTATAATAGGTAGAAACTGGAGATCTCTGCAAGTGGATTTTCCCAGTTATAACTGATACTGCACTTCCCCTAACTTAATGAGAAATTATTCATCACTTTTGTATAGAGCCTTTAATTAGGTTCTTCTGCGTGGATGTGTAAGAAAGCTGGAGCCTGGCACATGAGAACCTTTTAATGCATAATTGAACTGCTTTTATTCAGAAAAGAGAGTGTTACAGCTTACTGGGCTGCTTAAACTAAAAGTGTGGTTATCTTATTAATTATTTGTTTCACAGTGGCAGTTAAAGGATTGCATGACTATCTGAGTCTTACTTGTGGGGCAGGAATGGAACAGGGACTTAAGGGAAGGTGGTTCACGTCTTCAAGAGCTGTTACAATAAATTCAGAGGACTGGGCCCAGATGGTGTGGAAAGAGTGAGGAATAGGATCCCAGCAACCTGATGTGCTTCAGTCTTCCTAAGAGCTCCTCAGCAGCTGATCCAAAGAAGCCCCACACCATCCCTGGCCCTTGGCTTGGAATTCTGTATGCCAGGATTAAACCTTTCCCAAAAATTGCCCTAATATTGTTACCTGTCTGCTGATGAGAGGACTGGAGAAACCCCTGGGAGGGTACCCAAAAGCAGGTCAGTGGTCATTGAGCCCAAGTCTGTGTTACAAATATGCATGTACACGTCATTATAAATCAGGGAGCTGACAAAAGTTTACCTGGCTTTTAGAGCTTTAAGTTTTTTAATAATATCACATTGATTAATTTAAATTCAATAAAATTGTGTGAGATTTGGTTCTTTGTGAAATAGTAGGAATTTTGCCATCTGATTATCATGGAACTCAAGTTTCATCTCTTAAGTTTTTGCAAAGTGGGAGAAGGGTGTCCTGCTACCTTTGCCGCATAAGAAAGTTATGTTTGTATATGAAATGTACAGTCACCTGGCCAGTACAAATGTTGAATGCTATGTGTTCGGTTTAATCAAAACTACTTTCAAGGAATTCTGTCCATTATTAAAACCTATAATTCCAAAGACATGCAGTCCCCAGTCATTTAGTCTATAATCTTTTGAACTGTTTTCTTTCAAAGTTGCAGCTAATAATTAGTGAATATGAAAAATCCATCTGGTTGCAGCCTTAGATTTCATTAGACCATAAAAGTGGGCTTAACAGTGATTACACACTTTGCTTTTAATTTCAGTATCCAAGTGTGTCTCATGCTTCTTAAATTGATTTTTTTCATCTACTTATGATCCTATCTTCCTGTTTCTAACTTTGTAGCTACTTTGGTCATTTGTTCTGGCAAACTTCATTCTCCTGTTTTTGCCCACCATGGTTTCAGCTTAGTGGGATTTCTCATCATCTTTGGGCGAATCTCAGCTTTAGGTATCCTCATAGGACTCTGTGCCAGTGAAATTTTACAGGGATGTAGAGGAAGAGCCAGGCCTTCACATTTTGGACTGATCTGTTTTGATTGTATTTGCTTGTAATTAGGATGTGATGTGATTGACTTTAAGGCACCAAGTGTCCTTTGGGATAACTGTCATACTCACAGCAAACTCTCTTTTAACCATCTGCCTTTCTCTCTAGACAAATTTTTTTAAAGAAGTCACTTATCTTTTCTGTCCCAGTAACAGCCAAAATAAATTTTATATTTCTATTTTTCTGGTTGCTTTCTAACTTACATTGGAGGAGAAAATGAGAACCTCTCTCTCCTTTCTCCTAATGTCAAGAGGGCTTTAGAGAGAAAGGAAAAAAAAAACCAACAAACAACAAAAGAAAACCTGGACTCAGTAATGGACAAACATCTAATTGTTCAAGTGATGGAAAGAAGGCTCAATAGAAGAGGAAAATGCAGATTCCTGTAAAATGTGCACTTCTGAAAATAAACTATCTTCTTGTGGAAAGGTTGATAAAATGAAAATAAATTATCCTTGCACCAAAACATTTCTTTCAATCTTTTTATTTCCTTGCTCTTGCCTTTGATGTTGTCTGTATTTTAGTAGTAATTTGCCTAGGGTTTTGATTTTTTTCCTGGGTTCAATCCAAATCCTGTTGGGCATGCTTAAAGAATATCACCATTCTGCAGCCAGTTGTATCTGATCCAGAGCCTGAAATGGTTATTCATGCTTTTGTTACCTCAAGATTAGACTATTCAAACTCCTTGCTGGTTGGTTTCCCTGATAAAGCCTTCTATGAACTCCTACTGTTACAAAATGTGTTTGCTGAAGTGATCCACTGACTGCAAAGTCAGTGCAGTAACTATTAACTACTACTTCATTTATTAAATTTAAATTATTCCATGAATCTGCAAAAAGCATTAATAGCCTCAGCATACCATGTACCTAAAAATTTCATTTTGTCAGTACAGGTAGAGACTGCATTTTGCCTGCTTCAGCAATACCTTCATCTAAGAATTGTCTCTGTCATCTTCAGTGGGACATTATGGACTAAGGTCAGTAAAAAGAAATATGGCAGAGCTGGCCTATAACCACGTAAATCCATCAGATGTCACAGAGTTAGATTTCATGAAATATATAAAGCATTAATTTTTATAATGTTTTATACTCACCCCAGCTGCTGTAAGCCCAGAGGTGGCCTTTAACTACTTGCTACAATACAACAGAATGAATTCTTCCTTTCAGCATTCAATGTAGGTTTCACTAGCACCATTACTTGCACAAAATGGAACAAACCAGCATGAATTTTAACGTTTTTCTAGTTTAATAACAACATACATAAGAATTTGTAGAGCAAATACCCCTTGAATTCACAGAGCTTCTACCTCTTCATTTGTGTGTGTGCATGCTTGTGAGAAACAGGCAGGCAGGAGAAGAAAAAAGTGCCAGGAAGGCAAGTGCTGGAACATAGACTCAAAATTGCAGACTGGAAACTTCAATGTCGTCCAGACTTGAGCCTGTCAGAAATAGAAGTCTGCATTCTGACCTAATCAAATACCTAGTGAATTGATGTTGTAAATATGATTACACAAAACAAAGAAAAACAGTATTCCAATGTCCACTTTTATTTAACATCTCATTATGGATACAGGACATTCTGACACTGCCTCACTTCAAACTGCTGATCCTCCACCACATCACAACATCCGTTCTTCCCCTGATCCCAGCGCCATGAAGCAGCTGATACTGTTTCCTGACATACTGCACTGGCAACTCCATCTTCCATAGGCAGAAATCTGCCCTCTCTATTCACCGTTTGAGGAGCTGCAAGTTGCCCCTTGATTTGTTACCCACGTGTGAACAGCTGCATGAGTAGCCCATTTTTTTTAAGGCATAACAAACAAAAGGAGCATATAACATTCAGACAGGTCTTTTGCACAGTGGCTGTGGAACTATGCTTTCCCAGTCTACCATAAAATCAGAGAGAGCCTCTCAGTACAGAAAGAATAGTGGGAAGGCATCCCTTGCAGCAAAAATTAGCAATGCCACTCTATATGCTAATTAAGTGTTTTAAAATTGTGTACCCAGCTGTGTTGCACTGAATTGTGCAAATGGGGATAAAATCAAACCCAATTTCAACTTTTACATCCTCTGAATTTATTTGTGTAGTATTGCCAGGGCATAAATGCTTTTGTGTGATGTCCTTTATGCACTTGTATGAAAAATTAAAGAAGGTTGAATAATTTCATTGAAACCACAGAGAGTCCACTACTCTCTCCATAGTGAATGTTCAGAGCAGAAGTCTGAATGAGTAACAAGAGATTTATAATGTGCCCTGGAGGTCAACACACTCCAGCTTTGACAGAACAATGAAGGGATCAAATTCCAATGGAGAGTGGCCTCCCTTGAGCTCTTCTGGCCTCTGGTCACCCTGGCCATACAATGCAAGGGATTATTCACAAAAGTACCTTAGTCATTTTCAAGGATTTTTTTGTGGTTTACAGAGAAAAAAAGCCCAGACCCCAACCATGTGGGGGTTAACACTTGCTAAATCAACATTTCCATTTTCACTTGGAACCAGGTGGGTAGCAAAAGTCTGAAAAGCAATCTCTATCCTCCCCATTATTGTGACAAATTAAAAAAAAAAAAAAGAAAAAAAATTAAAAGAACAAGCAGGCACTTGGACTTTCTGTAAAGGGTCCATTTTAGTGCCAGAGATGACTCTCAGGAGAAGTGCTGAATTAGGATGTCATAAATGACCGTGCTGAGGAAGTACTGCTGAAGATAGGATATGGATCTGCTTATAAAACCAGCTTCCAGTTGAAAGTATTAAATAGAACTTGTGCAAGTGGAAGGTCTAGAGATCCAAAACTGGATTCAGGCTGGGAAACTTCTTGGATAAAGATATTCATTATCCCATTTCCTCTTGACATTTTACTTCTGTCATGACTGAAATATACCTCAGCACATGTGATCCTGTCATATACCTGTCCTCCTGCCACGGACTAATGTTATAATAAATAAAAAAGACAAAAATAGTTTCACCAGAAATTATAGATCTAGGAAATTTTCACTGAGATCTAACCTTAACTAGGGAAGAAGTTAACAGGCAGTTTCTCTGTTTCATGAATCACTAAAATAAGCAAGTTTACAATAGTTTAGTACAAGCTTCTTTTTTTCCTTTTTTGAGAAAGACCTTAAATTATTGTGGCAAAGAATAATGCCTGAGTGGCCTTATCCATTCCAGCTGGGACAATAAAATCTCATTTCTCATTCAGCAATGTCAAAAAATGAAAAAAATTTAGTGTTTCATACTTACCTGTTCACATCATCTGTTCAAAGTTATCCAAGCTAACAGAAGCCAGCTAAAGTTGTTTAAATTGTTCATTAGTAATTCAGCATTGAAGGTGGACAGATCAATTTAGTCTTAAAAAAAGGCAGCTGGTATAGTCCAAGCCCTGTGCTGAACATAAACACAAGAAATGTGACCTCAATAGTCAAAAATTAGTGTGTGGTAAGCAAGGTTTTATCAGTAAACAAAGTAAGGAGACAAAAATCTTGTCTGAATACTCAGTCTATGACTTGGAAAAAAATGAAATAGTTAACTAAGAGTTAATTTTCAGTAATATCTCATTCGATAGAAATATGCACGTAATTTCAACAGGAGCATCATGACCATTCATGAGGATTTGATACTTCATCCTTGGTCAACTACATTGTATTTGTGTAAATTAACACAGATGAGATTACATTCTGAAGCTATTGGCAGTTAAGCTGCTTAATTTTGTCTTATTCAGAAACCAGAGCAATATGCCTTATTTCTTGACTAAGAAAATCAGCAGAGAGAACTGTGTATTTTTCCCAAGAAAATTAACCGTATTCAAGCTAATGTACAGCTTTCCCCTTTAGCCATCAACCAAAAAGTATAGTGTTGAAAAATGGTAATGTGGTGCAGTGTGGCTGCAGAAACAAGAGGAAACCATGCTGTGAGCCCTCTTTCAACTCAAGTAAAACTTCCTGTCCCGTTGAAGAGTTTTCTGCCCCTACCAGACTCCCTGGGATACTGGCAGTCACTGGAGGCAGCCAGCACTTGGTGAGTGCACCACATGAAAGGACTGATGGAAGACAATGCAAAGTATTGTGCACAGCTTATGAAATCTTACCAATCTCCCCAAACAAAAGTTGGCTCAAGGCAAAGGTCTTGCTGACAGCGAAACATGAGTCAAAAGTCTCACTAGGCATCTTGATCTTTGTCACAGAGTATGTTACAACTTCACTGAAACTTGCTCTTGTCTAGCAACATCTAGCAACTTCTGTACATAGTAGAACTTCCCTCATGCTTGCTAGAAATCTGGTGTCTGGCTGTATATTGAGTTCACTAAATGTATCTGAAACCTAAGACATTTACTTCTCCCACATATTTGCTGTGTGTACACAGATTTTGGAAACATGAGTATTTCTAGATTTTATGCTGACCTGTATTTTTATTTACTGTAGGCACAAATTGAATGAGGTGAAATGGAGTTTGTAAATAGCATTTACAGCAGAACATTTATGTGAGGCCTATTTAGGGTACCTTGAAAGTATTTCTTTGACTGACATGTAGCCCACATGCAATGACACTAAGAATAAAGAAAGCAGAAAGAGGAGTCAACTACTGCTTTACAAGTCCTGAGGGGAAAAAAGTTGAAAAGTAAGGAGTCTGTTAAAAAAACCCCTCGGCATGTACACCAAGGAGGGGATCTGAAATCATTTGGGTATTGACTGAGAGAACTACCATATTGAATTTAGAGAAAGAGAATACTTTTAAGATGAGCACAGGCCCTTTCTGAACCACCATCTTGAGCTGGTAACTGAGCCAGGATACATACATTAGAAATGAAGGCAGTGAAGTCATGCTGAAAATGAGTGAATGTAATGAGTAAGTGAGAGCTAAATTCACCTAATGAATAAGTGAAAACGGGTAATTGTAAATGAGACAGACAGTCGAGTTACTGAGGTAGGTTATTGGGTTAGTGATCTTGAGTTAAGACAGTTATATAACACTGTCCTTAATTCCCTCTGATGATATGGATTGGGTAAATCAGAAAGTGAATATGTTAGAAAATGCTTTCAGCTGTGAGGAAAACAGAATATGCTGCAGTTGAACCATACCAATTGTACCATACAGAAGTGCTCTGCTGCTGTGTATAATATCTCCAAAGGAGATTTAAACACAGATTTTTCTCTAAACATTCCCTACTAATTATCCTTTACTATTTTCAATAAACAAATAAAATACCTCATGCAGGGGTTTGGGGTTTTTTTTAAAGTGATTTGGGGACTGCAGACATTTAAAAAGAGGTAGAGAAAACAGTCAGATCTTCTCTTAATCCAGAATATTAACATTTGGCAAAGATGAGTCTGCTTTTCTTGGCCGGAAATGCAGCATTAGGTTTGAGGAAACTGGAAGCAATTTAAGAGAATACTATAGAAACCTCTTATTAAACTTCATGGTAATGTAAAAGGGAAGTCAAACTGACTGGAAGCAAACTTCCTGGAAAGACTGCTTTTTAATACCTAGGCACTTTACACTACTGTTCAGGCACATGTGTGAGACAACACTTAAAGGAGACAGAAGACCTAAAAAAATGCCAAAACATAGAATCTTTCAGGTTAGAAAAGACCTTTCAGAAAACTGAATTTAACCATAAACCCAGCACCTCCAAGTCCACCACAAAAGTATGTTCATGAGTGCCACATCTACATGTCTTTTAAATACCTTCAGGTTTGATGACTCAAGCTCTTCCTTGGGAAGCCTGTTCCAGTGCTTGACAATCTTTTTAGTGAAGAAATTTTTCCTAATATCCAGTCTAAACCTTCCCTGTTATTCTCATCCTATCTCTTGTTATTCAGGAGAAGAGATTGACCCCTACGTTGCAACAACCTCCTTTCAGGCAGTTGTAGAGAGTGACAAGGCCTCACCTGAGCTCCCTTTTATCCAGGCTAAACACCCCCAGCTCCCTCAGCTGCTCCTCATCAGACTTCTGCTCCAGACTCTTCTCCAGCTCTGTTGCCCTTCTCTGGACACACTCCAGCACCTCAATTTCTTTCTCATGGTATAAGGCCTGAAAGTGGACACAGGATTCAAGGTATGGCCTCACCAGCACCGAGTACTGGGAGGCAATCGCTGGCCACACTATTGCTGATATAGGCCAGGTGCCACTGGCCTTCTTTGGCCATGTGAGCACAGCTGACTCAGGTTCAACTGCTGTCACCAGCACTCCCATGTCCTTTTTCCCAGGGCAGCCTTCCAGACACTCTTACCCCAGCCTCAGCTGTTCCCTGGGATTGTTGTGACCCAAGTGCAGGACCTGGCACTTGTCCCTGTTGAACCTGACAGAGTTGGCCTCAGTCCATTGATCCAGCCTATCCAGATTCCTCTGTGGACCCTTCCTACCCTTCAGCAGATCAACACTCTCGCCCACTGTGGGGTTATCTGAAAACTGGCTGAGGGTGCCCTTGATCTTCTCATCCAGATTGTTGATAAAGATAATAAACAGGACTTGTCCCAACATGGAGTCCTGGGGAGTATCACTGGTAGTCAGCCACCAGCTGAATGTAACTCCATTCCCTACCCTTCTTTGGGCCCGGCCCCACAGCCAGGTTTTTACCCAGACAAGAGTACACCCATGCAAGCCATGAACAGCCAGTTTCTCCAGCAGAATGCTGTGGGAAACGATGTCAAAGATTTTACTGAAGCCTAGGTAAAAAACACCTTTAGTACCAGAATATACTGCGGTCATTTCCATGGTAGTATGCAGAGTCACACTATGGGGTTCATCTCGCTTGATCACCAACATGTGCTGTGTACAGTTGAAGGTGTGTTATATGGGGGGAGCTATTTATTTAAGGAGATGAGAAAACTGAGTTTGCAACAGCAGTATGTGGGGGCAGCAGCAAACTTGGGGTTGCAGATGGCAACTTGTGGCAAACATCATTGACTGCAACAGCAATGGTCTAGTACGGAAGTCTTGCTACATGTGTGCCTTGTCTCCCCAGCAGAAAAATAAAACTTCTGGTGAAGTTTAGTTTAGAATATAAACTGCATGGTGCTAGGTCTGCCTCATTTTGCAGCTCTTACCTGGTCTGTAAAGGCAGGATGCAGATATATCAAAGACTTTCTCTGACAAGTCATTAGTTTTTCTTGTTTGAGGCATGACAGATAACTCTGACTCAGATCATTGCACTAAATGTCATGGCTTTAATGCCTAGGACCTCAGGAAAGGAAATTTTTTTGATAGATTGCTGCAGGTTTTGCGTCCATAAATCCACTGATCTACAGAAAGCTTCAATGTTTAAGTTTTTGTACTCAGGCTGCACGCTGGGCAGTACAGAAAAACAGAGTCCTGAGGAAAATCAATCATTAAGAAGAACGTAATGCAAAAGAAAGATGGATTCTTGGATTTTATTATTGTCGCTTTGGTGCTTTTAGCTGTGGAAAACATGGCCACAGCAGAGAGTACAAAAGTAGTTTAGAGTAGTCAATATTCAAAGAAATAACACAACCTGGGATGGATCTATTGAATATGATGTGTTGGAAGAATGTGCCTTTGTGCTGTTTAATTTTAAAGTTAAATTTTAATCAGGCTGTAGGGTATACAATTAATTTTAGATCAATATAGTAGCAGCATTGGCATCAGCATTGGCATCAGCATTGGCATTTGCACAAAACAAACATTTTGTTTTAGTAAAGAAGCATCTTTGCTTCATCTTTTGCAATAATCCACTGCTCAGTCCTGCTGCCTTTGAAGCCAATAGGAAAACCACACACTGGCTTCTGTGGAAACAAGACTGTATCTTCTATTTCCAGCATACTAACTACATTAAGGTGTTCCTGACACTACACATGAATGAAATAATTCTGAAAGTTTCATTGGTTTGTATGAAGATTAAACTGGTTTTTTTCTCACCCAGCCTTCTAATTTAAAACAGACACTTAAATTGTATTTAAGTACTGTACTGTACTGTATTCAAGTATACCTGAAGCATCCCAAAGAATTACTTCTGTATATGCTTCTTGATTTTAACCTTATCATTGAATTTTGCAAATATTTTTCTTTTAATTTATTGATGTCAAAATACTATGTTTTGCCAAGTTGCATATTATTATTATTATTGTTGTTATTTTTATTATGAAACAAGAAGAATAATAATTCAGTGCCAAAATGAAAAAAAAATTTAAAAATAACCACAACCAATTTAAAGAGTCTTCTTTGATTTTGCACCCTTTCATTCCTCAGTTCCAAGAATGAGGACAGCCTCGTGGTTGCAATCCTGGGTCAAGCCTCAAAATCTTCTTTTGACTTTGTTACACAGTTCTTACACAGGTTTGATAATTCCATATAGTGTCTCCATTTGTTTTGCATTAGGAAGTGAAAAAATTAGTCCTTTTTTTCATCCTAGCTGTCTTTCAAACTGTTGCTTGCCAATTATCTATAAATAACATAACACAACACAGCAAGGCCCCTATTTAGTTGAAATTTAGTAAACAACACTAATGTTTGAATCTGAAACTAAACTATTTTCAGTGTTTTTATTGTTCTGTTCCTTGCATAATTCCTTCTTTCCTAGAAAGCATTAAAGATCTCATCCAGCATTTCCAGGAGAATCTTCTAGTATATTAGCTCCTGACATTTGCTTAAATAGGGTAATAAATTGCTCCTTATACAACACCTATGAACCATATTATCCAGGGCATATAAAGGGAATATTAATTTTATTTTTTTTATCTCATCTGGACAATTGGAGAAACAGAAGATGCACCAGGGCATGATGAAAAAACACTGAAGGACTATCCAAGGCTAAAATATTATAATGGCTTTTTTGGTGAATTCATTGCCATCACCAGAGATTTTCTTATACTGATGCCTAAAAGGCTAGCCGAAAAACTGAGGCCAGGCAGGAGTAAGGGAATAAAAGGTGGGTATTTATTTGAAGGGCCTCCAAAGGTAGATTTAGGGCAGACAAAGCCCCCTCCTTGGGGTATCACCCAAAATGGACAACGAGTCACCAGTTCTCCACACTTTTATAGGCTTGGTCCGTT
>VZRZ01000222.1:79048-174783 GCA_013398175.1 Climacteris rufus | reverse complement strand
AGTACAGAGTGGTAGTGTTATGTCTATAGAAAACAGCAACCAACGAGATATAAAGCATAGACGCCAGACAATACAGGATTTGAAAAATACAAGGGTTAAAATCTAAGGCAACAATACCATTATGTTTTAATGATTCATAATATCATTCGCAGTAACACCTGGGTAGCTTTACACTCATGATATATTTTTCTTCCTTTAAATGCCCAAAACTACCTGACAAACTTGGTGCCTGATGAGTTCACATGCTGTGTGGTCTAAAGTGCACTTTCCAGATCCAGCTCACCAATTCTATCTAGAAAAGCAATAAAGGTATACATAGGTGAAATACCTGTTGTTAAGTTAAACCAGGGAAAGTTCAAACTGATTTTTATGTATTTAGTCCACTCTCACTGAAGCTACAGGACCAGCAAAAAATGTTTAACATGCAAGCTGTCTTGCAGAGTACTAGATACGGAGAACCAACTTAATACATGTTGTAGTCTGCTATGCTTATTATGATGACAGTATAACACTATATCCCTGATCTGCACACATAATATCTATAACCACTACTCTAAAGCAAGCATGTAATTGTACATTCAGCCAACTCACCTTGCCTTGCCTTGCTTTTTATTCTTCTCTTTGTTCTTCTCTCTGGAAACCAGATGTGGGTCTGACCTCCCAAATATGAGATCCAGTATTGCTCCACACATAGGAATACACGATCTAACCAGTGACACAGATTTGCAATCACAAGCATAATTTTGATTCAGTTTTAGAAAAGAGGGACTAGAGTTACTGTTACGAAGTTACAAAATCCATTGAAACCAATGGGAGTTTTTCCACTAATATCAAGCCGTGGACCAAAATCCATGTGCTTTAGTCGCTGTGGAACACAAAATCTTGAAGTCAAGCTATTCTGTATCAGATGCTAGTTGTGCTATTCTCTACTGATGGTATGGTGACCAAAAGAACTCTTGGAAGTGCTTATTAATGCCTAAAAAACTTAAAGTGCACTTTGAAAATTAACTATTGTAAACTTACTTTGAAATGGTGTGGATTTTTTTAGTGAATATTTGAGTTTAAGCTCTCCAATCTCCTACTTACAGTATCTATCACTACATGTTCAAATTTTTTTCCTAAAGGTTTTAACTAAAGAAGCCTAGATAATTCTCTGTTTGGCTCATTGGAATTTCACGATGTTGCCAAGTGTCCAGAAGTCATTCTATGACTCATCATCATGTCAAGCTGTAGCTTATTAATTAATGACCATAGAGCTGACAAAGTTGTAACCATACTGAAAATACTTGTATCTTTTTTTTCTTTCAAACATGAGGACATTGTCGAATTGATTTTATTCATAGGATTTATTTCTAGTTAGTGTTAAATAAACTCAGCTCTTTTGGACAAAACAGTCCTACATGTAGAGCCCCGTAGCCAAAAACTTGTACTTCATATTTGAATGTACTTACTAGTGGGCTGCATCTTCTGTTGTGCTTTGTACAATTGATGATATTTGTATGTACAAATAGCTCTTTTTGTGACATGGCTCAGCTCAGAAGATTGTAGTTTGATACTTCAGAGCACCAAGATGATTTGTTTAAATAAAGATAAGGACAACATGAAGGGTGTCTGGCATACCAATCCTTTTAAAAGCTGCTCTGCAGAGAAAATGCCTTTGAATATTTAATATGCAGTTTTAAAAAAAGCAATTGCTTGAAAGTTATGCATTAAATCCTGCTTTTAAAATGACTCCACTCCCCACTGAATGCTCTACTTCTTATTTAGGAAGTCTGAAAGGGTTTTCAGAGATAGGTGCTAGGTTTGTAGAACCATCCCCATCCCATATGGTTTGTGGTGTGTACCCACCACTTCATTCAGTGCTATGACTATTTACACAGAAGTTTTGTTAAAAAAAACTTATATCTGTCATAATTTCCATAGAAGGGAAGAACTGCGGTTTTCATTACCCTCCCTTAAATTATTTATATGAAAACTTTTCTTGTCTTCTCTAAAGTATAAATACTTTGAAGACACAAAGTGAGTAACCCATTTCATACCTCTGGCTGTTGGAGGGTTAGGTTAAAGCATTTCTCAGGCACAAACCCTCCATGTGATAAATCTGAGTGTGAGTGAAGACCCTTGCTTTGTCAAACCAAATGTTGTGAATCTTGAAAACATCTGAAAAAAAAAAATTAAAAATGTCTTTGAAGTCCTTGCTTGTCGCACTTGGACACGAAAGAAAGATGCAGACACACGTTGGAGAGACAGAGCCAAAACTCTAGGGAGCACTGGGGAGCATTCCCCGGACTTTATTTTATATATCCTCTTAGAAACCACAGTGAATTGGAGGGAGAACTTGCCGCCCCTCAATCACACTGGTCAAAGGAAATATCCATCAAATATCTCTGCCCAGGAGAAAGGAATGCAAACAATAGAACACAGTTAGAAAAACATGGCTATGTTTACAGAAAGTGTGTGAGAAACTGTTACAGAAGAATGAAAACATTGAAGAGCTCCAAAACTCAGGGCAACACTTGCTTGTTTCCAGTTTGACCAGGAAAAAAACAACTATTCTAACTAGTTTGCCTACTTTGAAAAGAAAGTCACACCATCAACTTTGAAAATTGAGGCTACAGGCTCTATCAAAGGAAGAAAAAATCTTCTCCACTGCAAACTACTTGAAAGAGATTATTAGTCTCCTGTGGCACCAATGAGCTGTTGATAGAAACCCAAAAGGCCTCATATACCCTCTACGGAAAGGAGGAAAAGAAGATTTTTGTAACAAGAAGGAGATATTCAACTTCTCCACATGATACTGACCATGAGACAAGCACTCTGGGGAGATGAGCAATTTGGGATGCAACTGGACATCAGCAATGGGTTCACAAAATATGTGTTCTTGGCAAGGGCTGTGCAAAAGATGTTATTCAAAACAATTTAGTTTAGGTTTTGCAGTATGGTTCAGAAACCTTGCTAATGATAGCAAACTAATTTCACATGTTTTGATTTCCACAGAGCAAGCAATTCAGAAAACAACTTTTTTATTTCTCTCACTGTAGTCAGGTTGCCCAGGCTATGGCAGGCCATATATATACACAGATGTTACATATATTATGCATATGGTTATGTATGCATATATAGACACATATGTGCGTGTGTCTGTCCCTCTGGCCAGGGCCATTTCAGAAACAAAACATTCCTTTGTGCCTTCCATGTACAGGAATCGTGTGATGCAGCATGGCAGACTCTCCAGCCTAGTTACAAAGTTCCCACCATTTGTGTGAAAATTTTGATCTTGCTGGTCCTTCTGAGAACTGTGGAGATGAAGGTAGGCTGCTGTTCAGACAGTCTGAATCTCCTTTCCCATTTCAAGTGTTTCCTATTGTTTTATTTCATGTTTATGGTCATTGATCTTAATTCTTTGTGTCATAACCTTTGGCTACTCACAAGAACAAGGATCTCCTTGATAAGCAAGATTATTCTGTTTACATTTGCCTTATCCCTCCTTTTCCTGCCTTTTGTATGGAGTTTTTCAAAGATTTTCAATAAAATAATTTAATCAATATTTACTCACATTACATGCATTAACTCTTCAAGAGGACCTCTGATATCCTAGAAATAACTGATTACTGAAATAATTGATTAACTGATAGCAGTGTTCACCATATATCACCCCTCCCACCAATGTCAGCTATTTCTAACATGGTTTATCTTGCATAACTCTTCCATGAAATTTTAATAATTCTTTTTATTTAGAGAAGTGAAGAAAGATCTCTGGCAAGTCATGAAAATGTGAAATTGAATATCTTTCTTACTGGCAGCATTGATACTTTGCCCTCCAAAATAGTCAATAGCTTTCATAAAACTCATATATTATGTTTTTTGAGGAAATGAGGAGTTATAGTGATGATTCACTAATACTACCATGTATTCTAGCATCAACTAAAAGTTATTTGACAGTTTTGAAGTACTGGAGGGTGTAGTTATCTTTGAGAAATACTACTAAATGCAATTCTTTTCAAAAATTACTATTGTTTAGCACCACATAAAACAGTTCTCTATAGATAAACATGAGCCTTCATACAGACTGGACATATTACCACAGATCATAGACTTCCAATGTCTATTAGATTTTGCAATAATGTTTATCTCTAAGCACATAAAAAGTAAAAGCTGTAGAATCCTAATTCCTACACAGAATTTATTGACCCCTCTGCCTCTGTCCCTCCCTCATGGATCCACAAACATCATGCACCTTCCCTTCCATCCTCATCTTGCTAAATGCACACATGCCTTAAATCCCTTTTTTACAGAATAGCCTTTCCAAAAAAGAGAGATGTTTTCCCTGATAGTTTTCTGTGATACTTTCATTCAAAAGTGTCTTCCTGTGGTAGACAGTGTACTGTTTAGCACAAGATCCTACTACTTTTTAGCATTTATTTTAAAAAATGTTTTAAAATATTTTAAAAGTCAGTCTGTTTTACTGACTTTTTGGGAAGTTTTTTTGTTTGCTTAGATGATGGTAAGAACCTCTTCTATCATACTCCACAAAGTGTGTTTTGTGTGTAACCTGCTGTGTGCCTTAAAGCTTCCTGTGCACAGCTAGTGAGTAACACCACAGCATTCATTAAAAGCCACGAGAATATGTTCCAACAATGCAAATGAACTAGAAGATGTTACATGCACAAGTTCTTTAATAAAGTCCCCAAGGTAGAGGAAACTGACCTCTGAAATTTATCTCCATATTACAGCTTTTCCTTCCAATCTAGTGGATACTTGACCTTCTAAATTGGACCTGATAAATCTAAATCCTCTTTTCTTAAGGGGAAAGAATAGCAAACCAACACAATGGCTTCAATTTTCCATCTTAAACACAAAGATAGTGAATTTCTACCTGCATGACTAGCAGAAATCCTTGATGCTTTTTATACTAGGAGCCCAAGGACAAGGAGACCACTCGGTGCTTTTTCCACATTTGAGTATGCTCACAGCTGGTTACAGCTACAGGATGTTTCTACTATCAAAGAAGGGAGTAAATCAAATTGAGCATTCACATTTATTACACACTTTTTCCTATGGGGTTCTGTGCATACTTCCTTTGAAGTATTTTCCACACTTCTGATAGATGTTTTAGCACATTTTGGTATGATCTGACAGGATACTGAGGTTTTCAGGATTTAAAACCTGACCCAAAGCCCACAGAATTCTGCAGGAGTCTTTCTGTTGCCTTCTGTGGGGTCTAAATTTGTTCCATAATAAATTTTCCCAATGAAACCTGCAATTTGCATACCCCCTGCTTGTGGGTACATTTGGTTCTTTTTCCTTTCATTTCTCTCTTACATTTTGTCAGCTATACTTCCCATCAGCTACCTCTACATTTTTTCTTATTTAATGAAAGAGCTTCTGGGTTGGAAACTCAAATCTTTCAGGCCCATACAAGGACCAACCCACTTCAGTTTCTGAAGCAGAAGCATACGTGTGACAGTGCCTTTGACAAACAATGGATAAAGCTGCTGCAGAGGTGAGGACATGCAGAACTAGCAAAGTAAATAGATTCATTCTAAATTACTGAAGTTATGCATGTGATAAAACCGTTAAGTAGTCAAAACAAAGAAACATGTCAGAAACTTCTGAAATAGGACACAGGAGGGCTCCTTGATCAGGACTCATAAGTGGTTTTCCAGGGCAGGCTGAGTCTGGAAGGCAAGAACCTGATCTCACATGCACATGACAGGTTTGCACTCAAGACACTTCTCTTCTGGGATGTGTCCCTTGGTCCTCTGTGCTTCTGTCTCAGCTCTGCCCTGTGCCCAGGTTGTGTTGACTGGGAGGGCAGCAGCCTTTGCTGTGCACCTCCCAAGGCCCGGGAGGACTCCTGAACAGCCATCCCTGCAAAGAATTTATGTTTCCAACTCCATACCTGAACTGAATTTCCAACTCCATACCTGAGGGGAAATTGAAACAAAAATTATTTTTTTTTAGTTTTCAATTGCCATTAGTCTGATGCACTTGTGTATGAATATAGGCATGTATTTATGTAGACAACTATCCTTTCTTTCTTTTTCTTTTTCTTCTTTCTTTCTTTCTTTCTTTCTTTCTTTCTTTCTTTCTTTCTTTCTTTCTTTCTTTCTTTCTTTCTTTCTTTCTCTCTCTTCCTTCCTTCCTTCCTTCCTTCCTTCCTTCCTTCCTTCCTTCTTTCCATCTCTTTCTCTCTTTCTCTCTCTCTCTGTCTGTCTCCTTCTTCTTCTTTCTTTCTCATAAAAGGTTCTGGATATTTGATTTTCTTTCCATGGTTCTGAAAATCAAAACAATCATAAAGTTAAGAAAGCTGTTTCTCTTTCCTTGTACCAATAGCACAGATAAAAAAAACTGGGGAAAAAAAAAAAACAAACTGGAAAATAAAAATGTCATTTAATAATTTCAGTTTTAAATATGAGAAGTCAGAAGAGATACCTAAACAAGGTCTAGGAAGTACCTTTTTATAGGAAAGACTTTCAACAGTCTTGATTTTAGGGCAGATAGTATTATGTCCTCTCTCAATCACCTGAAATTTCCATCACAATTTTTTGTCTGTTTAGCATTGAGGTGGGAGAAATAAATGAAAGTTCCTGCATTTCTAATGATATATGCAATATCTCCCTTCTAGGTTTTCCAGATCCCAAATCAGTGAAGCCTATGGAAAACCAATTTTCATTGTTTTATAGAAGATATTCTAAAAACTGTTTCTTCTCTCCTTGGATTCTGTACATTTGAACTCCTGGCAGATAAGTCAGACAATAAATGAGGCATGAAAAATATCTGTAAAATATTTAAAAATTGTACAATATTTCCAGTCTTACTGTGAATTTTGACATAACCTGACCATATAATATAAGGGTAGTAGAAGATTTACAGGCATTCATTTGGTAAGGTCTATTTTCTGCTTTCTACTTGTGGTACCGTGCTGTCCTAAAGTTCATATAAAACTTTCATGTCACCTTCATGTATCACTTTATCACTTATATATTAGTTATGATGAAACACCAACACCCCTGGTAGTTGGAAGAGACATTCAGGACAAACATATGAAGCAATTAAGCCTGTTTTTTCTTGAAGTTACATAGCAGAAACAATAGGAACTAGCAGCAAGTCATAAATTAAATCCACCCCAGGCAAACTCCGAAACTTTATGGGAGGGGAAGCTGTGCTGCACATTGTTCTACAGAGAGAGGTGGCTTGCAGAAAAAGATAGTAAGCACTACATGGAGTCACTATCCTTGGAGATATTCAAAAGCTGCCTGGACAGAGTCCTGGGAACCAACTCCAGGTGGTTCTTCTTGACTAGCGGTGGTTGGACCAGATGATCTCCAGAGGTCTCTTCTCACCCCAGCTGTTCTGTGAGTCTGCAAATGTCTAAAAGAAAATGAAAACAGCAGGAGTCACTGCTCCCAGAGCAGGTACCAGAGCAGAGCACTCCTGTCTTTTCACCAGGAGTCAGTAGTCTTTTCACCAGAACCCACAGCAGTAGCTCTGAATGGATGAGAATGTCGCATTTCAGCCACTGCATAGCAAAGCGCAGGATCAAGACAGAGAAAAAAGGAGCCTTGCTTCCACCTCTGTCAGTTACTTTCTGCACAACTTAAGAAATGCTTTAAAATCCATAGCTGAAAAATACTACCACTGCTATACTTGTTATTAGTAATTGTGCAGTGTGTGACAGCTGTCTTGGGCAAATCAGTAGACTCTGCAATAAAGGAAAGAGTGAGACAAAGCATGGAAAAATTGTTCTCTATGGCAGAAGAGCCTATAAGGCTTTGGAAAGGGAACTCATGATGCACAAACTTGTCAAATCTTTTTGGAGGAATCAGTGACTGTGGAAGAGGAATAATCTTATCAAGATACATCCTTGCATTGTTAAAGAGCTTTTGTCAAGGTTCCTCAACAAAGGTTCTTAAGAAGCTAATTTGACATTTATTAATAACTGATTAGAGTTTAGAGAAAGAAGGATAGGACTAGCCTTACAGTGGGCAAGGTCACAGGTGTGATGCTACAGTGATATGCAGCAAGATCAGAGCTTTGCATATCATCCTGAGAGATCTGAAAGCATAGGCAGCTAGTGAATATACAAATGTGTGCTGGTGTTATAAAAATAGGCAGGATAATAAAAACTAAAGCTGCTTGTGCAGAATTAAAGCAAGACTTCATTGGTGGCATTAAAGTGATTAGTAAAATTCTTTGTTGATAAATGTGAGGTACCCGAGAAAAATATGAACTCTAAATGAGCAGTTACAAGTCGAGAGGGAGAGGAGGGAATCATGGTGATCAGCTCAATGAATACATCAGTTTGATAGGCAGCAGGGGTCAAAATCAAAATAGAATGTTAAGGGGAAAGGAATTGAAGAAAAAAGCTAGAAATTACGTCTCTGTGTGCCTTCAGTGGCACCCACACCTTCAAAGATGGTTGTAATTTGCATCCTGCTAGCTATAACCAGATATAGGAGAAGTGGTGTTCACATTTCACAAGGTGTGGATGACACTCCTTCCCCGGGCAGGATGTCATTTTGTGGCTTTACTACAGTGAAAAGTTTCCATAAAGCAGTCGGAGATGATGACAGGCAATCAAACAAACAAAAATTCCTACAAAACAAAATACTCTTCCATTTGAGAGAGGATTTATATGAAGGAAGAGGTTGTAATAACTATATGCATATGTCTGTGAATGAAAGAGAGAAGGTGAAAAGCAAATGATTATGAAGTATTTCTCACAGAACAAGAAATGAAATCATCAGGCCAAGCTTTAAAGCAAATCAAAATATTTTTCTGATGCATGCACTCCCCAAAGTGGCTAACTGAACTTCAGAAACTCATTCTTTCTCTCACCATATCCTCATAGGGAAACTCAGGATGTGTGGACTAAATGAGTGGACAGTGAGATAGATATTCCAGAGGGTTGTGCAGCCCTTCAGAAGGACCTTGACAGGATGGAGAGATGGGCAGAGAGGAATTGTCTGAAATTCAGCAAAGGCAAATGCTGGGTCCTGCACCTGGGGAAGAACAACCCCAGGCACCAGCACAGGGTGGGGGCTGACCTGCTGGAAAGCAGCTCTGCAGGGAAGGACCTGGGGGTGCTGGTTGACAACAAGCTGTGCATGAGCCAGCAGCACCCTGGGGGCCAAGAGAGTCAATGGGTGCCTGGGGTGCTTAGAAAGAGCATTGGCAGCAGGTCAAGGAGGTGATCCTGTCCCTCTAGTCAGCCCCAGTGAGGTATATGTGGATTGCTGTGTCCAGTTCTGGGCTCCTCAGGACAAGACAGATGTGGAGCTACTGGAGCGGGTCCAGTGGAGAGCAACAAGGATGGTTAGAGGAATGGCACATCTCTCTTACACAGAAAGGTTGAGGGAGCTGGGCCTGTTCAGCCTCGAGAAGACATTATTGAGAGGGGACCTCATCACCGTCTCTCAGCATCTGAAGGAAGGGTGTCAAGAAGAGCCAGGGTCTTCTCAGTGGTGCTGAGCAATAGGACAAGAGGCAGAAACTGATGCACAGGAAATTCCACCTGAACATGAGGAAGAACTTTACTGTGTAGGTGACCATCCACTGGCACAGATTGCCCAGAGAGGCTGTGGAGTCTCCCTTACTGAAGATACTCAAGAATCATCTGGACACAATCCTTTGCCATGTGCTCTGGGATGGCCCTGCTCAAGCAGGGAGGTTGGACTAGATGATCTGCTGTGGTCCCTTCCAGCCTGACACATTCTGTAATTCCCACAGGATCATGGAGGGGTCAAAACAGAGAATATTCATCACTGAATAGTGAGAACACTCGCTTGAATACATCCTCTAGCACTGAAATCCTGAAGACACATTGCAAGAATCTGAATTTCTATTTCCCATTCTCATACATTTCTCCCTTGTATCAGATAATAGTCTCAGTCAGTAGGAAAACCTTTTGCCAAACCTTTAACAGTTTGTGTTTTGTACAAAACCTGGACAGTCTTCAGGTGTGATTTTCTATGTAGGCAGCCATACTCTGCACCCAGGTTGGCTATGAGGCTGTTTCCAAGACCTTGTACCTGTGAACTTTTTATACAAAAAAAAATGTTTGTTGAATCCTGAAAAAACATGAACTTCATGCTCCCAGCTATTCAAAAACACCTTGCCATTGTATTCAGACAACTGAATCCCTCTGAAAGATAGCAAAGCTGTATCACAGAACAAAGGAATTCCACTGTGATGTTGTTTTAACACAAGAAAACAACCTGCCTTAGGGAGCACTGTTGAGTGAGTCCAAGGGCTTCACAGCCTTACAAAACTGGACTCTGCTCAGGACTCATGCCCCCAGACAGGTTTCTTTTTCACTACTTGGTTCCAGGAAAGCAGCCAGATATTGTGTGTTAGGAGAAATGTTGCTTAACAACTTTAAAGAAAAGTGGAGTATTATTACTATTTCAAAAGTAATCCTACTAAATCGAGTATCATGAGAATGGAAATTACCTAGAGCAACTGCAGTAAACCCAGAAACTAAACAGATAAATTGTTAATTTTAATGTGCCTAGGTGTGAAAATTGCCTACACATTAGCTAAATCATTGAGAAATTAACTATTCACTAGTTGGTATCTCATGGATGAATTTCATCTTGAATCTAAAACTCCCAAGGACAAATTTTTCACCTTTATCCAATCTACTGAGTGATCTCATGAATGAAGGTGAAAAAACAATATGCAGTTAAGAAGGTGTTTAGATTATTTCATTATTCCCCTTCCTAACCTTCTCTCAGATTCTGACTTTTAGTAATTTCTGATGAATTAAGTGATGCAGAAAGCTTGTAAACTACTCTTAGCTCCATGACTGTTAATGGGTTATGCCCACTACTGCATTAGATATTTTCATTATACTGTGTGATTGAACATCCTGGCCAGGTCAAACTGCTTGTGTGTGACGAGAGACACATAAAAAGAGCAGACTGGAGTTGTCTGTGCATGAATTGTCTTGGAGACAGGGAGCTGAGTTTGTGGTGCTAGAGAAGCAGAGCCCCAGATTTTATGGAGTGTTTAAAAGCTTTCCTTTTCTAGCAAAGTCTTTTATAGAATACCACAATTAGAGGGGGGAAAAAAGCAGCAGCTCTTGTGTTAGTATAGGCTGGGATGAGATTCAAATTTTGCTGTTGTAACACATTCACATAAGGTAGTCACAAATGGCACCTGCATGAAGAACCCTAATTGTGTGAAGAGCAATGTAAAGCCATTACTGAATTTTTAGGGCAAAAGTTACAGACAACAGGTTCAATGTCATACAAAAAAATCACTTTTTCCAAGGAGAAGGGATAAATGAAATGGAATGAAGTCAGATTAACTGATGCAAGCAAGAAAAGGTAAAGGACTTCCCTTGAGCCAGAAGGGACCAAAGGGTTAAAATGACATTCATGGTTAATTTCTGTCACAAGGCTTCTATCAAATCACATAAATTGCACATATGATATCCTGACTCACCATCACCTATCGGTTGTAGAACTGTTCAGTCTCTTCACATAAAATAAGCAGCCCATACACTTTTAGGAACAACTGCAATTCACTGAGTTATCCTCCACTGTACTCTTCAAGGCAAAACATGAGACCCAGGCACTCCATCATTACAATATGCAGTAAAATAATGATTAGTTTTCCTCTTTTTACCTCATTTTTAACCTCCAAAGCAGGACAAATCCCTTTCCCCACCAGCTACTACACCTAGTAGCTGTTCCTTCCCCAGAACCAAAGAGCAGTGCAAGCAACTATATCAAACACATGAAAAAACATCCCAGTGGTAAGTGTGCCATTCAAGTACACACACAAAACAAAGATAAATTACTGCTTCTTGCCGTGAAAAATTCAGTAACGATAACAAATTAGTGCATATAATCAAAATGGGGCCTCAGTGCAATATGTGAATAACATCATGAGCTAAAGCCTAGTGTCAGAGGTAGAAGATGGACTAATGCCACCGACTTTAGAAAAGCCAGGATTTTTTTCTGTGTTCTTAAAAGGCACATACTTTTATATGGACCAGGATTTTTGCAATTTTCAGCAAATGAACCTTTTTTCATCACTAGTCTCTCTGTATCTACCTTGAGCCACAAAAGAGAGATCTGATTTTGGGAATCAAAATGCTTTTATGCACCCCTCCTGTTGTTCTTCTGTCCCTTATTCCCTCTCCCTGCAAGTACCAAGTAACAAGTACCACCCCACAAGTATTTCCAGATCTAACTATTTATTACTATTAATTTTTTTAAGAATTTCATAAAATGGAAATACAATGGAAAAGCCCTGAATTATATAATTTCATGTGTACCATTTAGGTCCTCCATCACATCCTTCACTTCATGTGTGTCCTTTGAAATGAAAATACTTAAAAATATAGAAACTGATATTGAATATTAAGGGAGGTGCATTAATCCAAATTTGTCACTGCAACCCGACAAACAAAGGAATTGCACTTTCAATTAGGAAGATAAGCCACTTTTCTCTTCTGCAGTAGGACAGCCAGATGCTGTCTGAACACAGGAGTGAGGCTGCTTGACCCCACTGAACTTTGTTTCCTGGCCAGCAGTCTTCTCCTTTTGGAAACAGAGACAGAACGGTGCAGAGCAGGGCCTTGATGAACAAGTAGAACCCCTAGTTCAGAATTGGGAAGGAAGAAACTGGCCATTTTTCTGTACGTGGCTTAAAGACATACTTAAGAAAAAGTAAAACTTACACTGCATTTTAAAGCCCCTTTCAAACAGACTTCATACTTTTTGGAAATTATTAAGGTTGTGAATTTCAAAAAAAAAAAAGGATTGGTTTTGTTATACTCAGAGAATGTTCCTTATTTTCATCAGTTCACTAAATGATATCAGCAGTGAGTTTTCCAATACGCTGTTCATATAATATTTCCTTGCTTTCTGACTTTTGTAGTAACTGACAAATTCTGAGTTTCTTAGTCATTTTATTTCCTCTGTTCATAAAAAGACAAGCAAGAGAAAACCTTTTAAGATATTTATTTCTTTGCTTCCTTTCACCTAAAATGCCTTTTCACTTCCAATTTAATTCCTGGGGAATGCTGACTATAGTGCAGAAAGACTGTAGTTTTGGTCACAGTATTATATGGCCTTCAGCATTCAAAAATCTTCCTTGCAAATTTAATTTGAATTAAATTACTAGTTGTGAAAGATTTTTACATGACACTTTTATGATCTCCTCAGTAGTTCATTACAGAATCTGGTTACAAGGAAAACTATGTCCTTAAAAGAGACACTCAAAGAGTGTTTCCAGCCTTTTGATTTATCTTCCCTCTCCTGTTCTTGAAAAAGCATAAAGGTTGGTGGAAAACGCTCATTAAAATTTTCAAAATGTATGGTCACTAAGTCATACAGTGCTAGTACTTTGAACAGGAATGTTTTCAGACTTTTATTTTGCAAGGTGTTGCTTCTCCAACCTTTTTCAACAGATGCTTTGCTCGGACAGGCCTAGAAGAACAGAAATGAAGATGAGGAACAGTCCACCTCCTCCACCTCCTCCCCTTTCCCACTGGGCTTGTCCAGGAGCAGCACAGCCCCTGACAGCTGCTCAGCCATGCCACCCCATTGTTTCAGTGTCTGTGGGAGCACCAGCCCCCCAGGGCAGCAGTTGTGTGACCAGGGCGGTCGTGCCCACCGCGGTTGTGCAGACATGACCTTCATCAGCCACGTTCCTCCATGCAAGCAGTATTGGTCAGAGCCCTGCCAGCCCTGCATAGCTCATCCATTCACACAGATACATTAGGGTACCAACTTCCAGTGTTAATGAGCAGTAAGGGTAAGGGAAAACTGAGAACACTGCAGTCCTGTTTGTCTGATTGCCAACCAAGAATCTGTTACACTGTCCATACCCCTTCTGCTTATTTAATTTCTTCCTGAAGTGGGTTTGGATGAAGACATGCTGCAGATCAAAAGTTTTGACAGAATCATAAAATGCTTTGGATTGGAGGAGACCTCAAAGACAATCTAGTTCTGATCCTCCTGCAATGGGCAGGGTCACCTTCTCCACTAGATCAGGTTGCTCAGGGCCCCATCCAACCTGGCCCTGAACATTTCCAGGGCTGGGCCATCCACAATTTCTCCAGACAACCTGTTCCAGTGCCTCACCACCCTCACAGCAAAGAAATTCTTCCTTATGTCCAACCTAAACTTGCCCTCTTTCAGTTTGTTCTTTATTTAGTTGCAGGGACAGCTGCCTTGTGAATTTTATTATTTACTATGGAAAACAACAATCTCTGACCTGAGAAAATAAGCCTTGTGAAAAATATCGATACAGCCTGGTCTAACTTTGAAGACTGGCCACAAGCAAAGAAAGAAAAAAAATCCATATTAGTGGAGACATTTCTACACAAATCTAAAAGAGATTAAAAGAGACTACAGACTTGGACTGTGTTGGATTCAGTCTCTTAAGATTTTCCTTTTTGTATGAAAGTGGTAATATTTTACAGCTATTCTTTATATTAAAATGGATTGAGTGATTTTCAGATCCTGTGAAATACTGATAGGCAATATACCATGTTTTTATAATTTCTTGGAAATATTATCTTTTATTAAAAGTAAATAAATGATGCTCCTAGTTCTTATAGTAGGAAAACAGAATTTCTGAACAAAGTCAAGTGCAGTGCTCTTTCCCTGCATCCCAGACAAAAGTCAGGTGAAATATAAGCTTGAAGATGTAAATTCAACATGCATTTACTCTGGAACATAGTATTGTCAATTACCTTTTGGAGTATTTCACAACTAGTTTTGGCAATTTCTTCCAGCCCAGACTGGACTTTGGTGATGAACCAGCATTCTGTCTCAATCCAATACTTGACTGCAATCAGAAAAGAAACAGAAATGCAGTAATAAAACAATTTATCTGTCCTTTTCCTCCATTTTCTCTGTTAGTTTGCCCTATTTTCTATTTCAATAACAAATATGCAACTTGGTGTCACTAAGGTAGTGTCTTCCCATCTGTCCAGTAGCTGGTAATACTCCATGTAACAGGGAAAAAGCCAAACCAACACACGTACACATATGCCTAAAATTTGTCTGTCATTCACCTGCAGCACAAGAAAAGTGACCTCACCTTTTACTATTATTTTTTTTCCTTTGTATCAATGAACATGTAATATTTTGGCACCCTTCCTATGTCCTATTAAGTGACAAGCGTTTCTCCTAGGAAGGGAGCCCTTCAAAAAGAACAGGCTGAAAAATACCTGCCTAGAGGCAAATCATATTATAAACTCCAGGATGGCAGATGACTTACAAATGCAATAATAAATTATAGGCCTAAGTGTAAAAAGTTTATCATACAAATTTAAACACCTGTTTTCCCCAACCATTTAATATCTTCCAATATGATGGAGTGTCCATGGTTCCACTCACAGATGCAGCTGATAAATTGTTTTACTGTTCCACCTTTTCTAGAGACTATTAAGGAAATCAAAGCAAAAGGTTTGGAGTTCACCAAACCCTTAAACTACAGCAGTTACAGTGGAAGGGACGGGCATGAGAATCAATGTGCTTTTCACTTGTGTAAGCACTTCAAACTACTGCGAAAATTAGCTTGTTTGGAGATTTTATATTGCCATTTTCATCAATATTTTGCAACTCCAGAATGAAAACAAAGAATCAGCCAAGTTGCAGCTTGTAGAGTGTGGCATCATTAAACATTTATCTACTACTGCAACTACGTTAGACCTTGCCATTATGCAAAAGGTGGGTTGAGTCACCCACCTTCAATAAAATTGAATGAAGTCAGACGATTCTGGTAGTGATGTCTAATGCTGCCCACTTGCCTCAGCACTGGACTTAAAGAAATCGTGATTCATTTAATGAAACCACGGTAAAGCTCACCTCTGGTCAAACGTCTTTCCTCCAAAAGCCCTAAAAGCCGTATATCTACAGAGCATCCAATTAAGGAAATTTGTACTTTCTGTTAGAAAGCAATTTTACTGGCTTTGGTTCTTCATCCTGTCACTCCTGTGCCTGTGAATATATACAAATATACATTAAAATGAGAAAAGTAAAACATGCTGTACTGTCTCCCTTGGTTGGAGAAATCTCCTGATTTCCATTTCAGCCAAGAATATGTAATTTGATCTCTTCAAGGGAAACTCAGGAGCCACTCAGCCACTTGTTAGCAGAGACGGTCCATAACCCTGTGACGTGTGCCTTCTCTCAGAAACACTTTGCCAGATGATTTTGTGAACTCTGTTCTCTGAACTGCAAGGAACAGTAAACAGTTCATTGAGATGTGAAAGAAATATGGCATAAAAGATGACCTCTATCACAAGTCATGTACCAGTATCCAGTGGCCATGGTGACACTGATGCCTCAGTCTCATTTGCTGGTGGGATGTAGGCATGTATACACCTAAATCTCTTCAGAGGTCAGAAAGCGAGCCCCAGGTTCAGACTGGGAAGGAGAAAAGTAATGAAGCCCGAATATAGGATGTCTTGGAAGATTTTAGCTAATGCTCCCAAGAGGCTTTGAGAACTGCCATAAATAGAAAACCAGCCTTCCTGTGGCACTGATTGAAGCATACAGATAGTCCTCTGGGGCAGAAGCAATGGGGCATGTGAAAGAAACCAGTTTTGCAGGGCAGCTTAGAGCACTGCAGTCTTGTTTGTTCTTTTTCTGCTTAAAATCACACTGCTGTCAGTCAGTGACACAAGAAATATCTCAACAACAGGCATCAGGAGTATCCGTAGTCCTCAGCCCTGCTGTGGAAAGGTTATCTATTGATCACTGTCAACTGATATGAGACTGTGGAGAAAATTAAGTCTAAGAGGGACATTTTGTTTTAACAACTTATTTATGAGGTAGTTCTTGCTGTTGCAATAAGGTAAACATTAAAAGCACTAACTAAATTAAATTCTCAGATCCTGAAAGGTTTTCCTGAGTTCTTCTGTGTCTGTGAGCAGAAGACTCCTTTTATTCTCAGTCACTTGGACATTATGTTTTTACAGCCTCAGGAAGTGTGTGGATACAAGCTAGGGGAAATGGATTAACTACTCCCAGATCTGGCACTTGAAACTTCATTTATTTAGTTTGGATGCTGTGGCATGTAATTACTTGCTTTTAAGATGGGACACAATGTCCAATATGAAAGCACCAGAGAAAAGTTAAAGATGCTGCTGTTAGCTAAACAGCTTAAAAATGCACTTGAGGATATATTAATGAAGTCAGAATATATTAATGAAGTCTACAATATTTGTTAAAGGATTTTTTCGCCTTGTTTATCTTTTGTAAATGCAGCAAAAGCACACTTTGATCACATACTAACTGTTACCTGTGCAAGGTTTAAGTAAAATAATTAGCTTGTGCCAAGTCTTTTCTCATCTGCAAATATTGGACTAAAGAACTGTTTTCATTATAGTGCAGTGAAATCATTGAATGGATTAATCATGCACTTGCTTCAGTTTCAAGACGGATTAAGTTTGAGCTGTATTGGAATATATAATATTGAAATTCATGGAGTACGTATTGTAACTGTGTGAAAGGCTTGAGGAGCAGATGCAGAAACCCATTTGTCCAAGAAAGTTTTAAGCTACATGCTGGACAGTTTTAAGTCTTGGCAATTCAGTAGCATCCCCTTCCTGAAGGCTTCAACCTTAGCAGTACTTGGTAGTGCACTCTCACTTTAAAAAGCCACCCTTCTCAGGCTGGCAGACCATGAGAACTGCATGGAATCTGTTGACAAAGCAGCACATAACAACAGAAAATGCTAAGTACTGCTCCAAAATTTCTCTCTTTTTTTTTTTTTTTTTTTTTTTAGGGAAGTTTAAATGCCTGTTGTTAACAGAAGTGACAATTCAAAGAAGCAAGGACTTAATTATTGAGGGAGCAAAAAGGAGACACTTCACAGGCATTTAAAGTCAGTGCAGGGATTACTTTTCTGACACAGACATACAACAACCGGAACAAAACCGTCACTCTGGTGACAGCCAGAACAGCTTTGGTTCTCTTAATGAAAGTCCTCCAGAAAAATAGATGGCTCTGAAAAGCTGGATCTATATCAGCCAGCAGCTGTTTTGTTAATAATAATGATATAATAATAATTACATATAATAATATGATATAGCTGTGTGCTATATGCCAGGTGGTTTCCACTTCTGCAGATTATGCTTGGAAGACTGCTAAAGTTTTGGGTATTTTTGCTGACAGAGGTCTATAGCTACTATGCCAGGTGGCTGCCCACTTCCATGGTTAGTCAGTATTGACAAGTATATAAACCTTTCCTCTAAGCAACGAGGCACTGAGTATTGCCTTATGCAGAGAAGAACAACTTCACTGTTTTCTCATAGAGCTACTTTCTGCCTTTTAGATATTTTACTAGAAGAGGTAACATTTTTTAAAGGTATATGTAATGCACATATGTTTTTGAAGAGAATATTTCCTCAATGAACTTTACTTACATGTTTTATCTTCTTTTTGGTAGCTGTAGTAAGTCACTGTATTATCTCTGTATTCCTTGGCATTTTTAGTCCACAGCCAAATTCACTGAGCAGTTAAGTTTCCTTTGTTACTAGTAAATAAAAAGCAAAATTTTCAATGCTGCTTGAACTATAAATGACAAGATATATACAGTGATTTAATTGATATGATTATCACTTTTAAGTCCCTTTTGGCACAGACTTTCCACAGCACTAATCTGCAGTCAGAGAACTGGAGAGCCCCTTGCCCTTGCTGTCTCATTTCTGGCCCATATTCAAAGGTATGAGATTCACCATGGGGCTAAGGAGAGAAGTATTGTGACTGACATGGATGTTGCAGTGACTTTCTCCACCTCCTGCCACAATGTTGTACTTGATTAAAATTAATGAAAAAACACTACCTGAAAAAACATTAAATAACAAAACCAAACAAGATAGTTTTCAGTGTGTAAAACCCACCAAGAATTAAGACCAATCTATTATGATACAGTTTATAATATCTAGATGTGAAAGGATTTACCACACATTGAAATCTATTACAGAAGGAACTTTCTTTTTTCCCTGTGTCCCCACCAACAGTGATAGAAGAAACAAGGATTTTGTTTTAATCTAGAAGTGTTCTAGGCAAAGCAGGTTTAGGGAGTACATAACTTGTAATTTGCAGCTTTAAGCGAGTGATAATTTATACTGTTAACCAAACTGTAATTGTTATGGGAGAAAACAGTTTAAAAAAAGGCCAGAGAATAATGACTTCAAAGTCAGCAGTCATGAAATTAAAATAGGGTTGGTCTCAGATTGCATACTTCTGTCATTAAAGGCAACTGAAATGACAGTGCTGACAGCTTTGGTGTGAAAGAGTTTGCTTTTAACACAGATTTAATGCTCTGACCAATGCACTGTGTCTGTGGGGTAAAAACTGCTGATGAATACCAGAGATATTGGGATTTGGGAAAGACTTGGGATCTATAACTTCCTAGGCTTTGGTTTGCTGAGCTCTGTAGGACATGTCCAAGGGCTCTGTAAATGGTGTAAGTGCACCTTATCCTTTGATTGCAGGAGTGTACTGATTCAAATAAGCAGGAGCAGCAAATGGGGGCCATAACACTGATGGAGTGAAAAAGCCTTGCCTAAACAACGACAACCCTGAAAGTCCATCTCCTATAGCAGAGAAGGAAGAATTCTGTAGACTTGCTCTCCCAGTCTCCTCTCTGATCTTTGAAGACCTAAGATTTCATAACTGGCAGAGTTACTGTAGTCAATACAGTTTTTCAAAACAATCCATATTTAAACATTTTATAATTACAATTCTCTTTGAAATAGATAAGGTCTGTATTTACTTTATTATTTTTAGCCACAAATTTTACTTCATCTGTTTCAGTGGAATTTTTCCATTAATGGCATAAACCAGAGAAAAGAATTGTTTTGTGCAGTTCTATACAAACTCCTGTGAGGTATGACGAATTCATCAGCAACAAATATTTTTCCCTTTAAATAAAATAGAAGGTTTTAAGGGAAGTGAGTGTCAAAATACCTCAGATCTTTCCCGCATGAAACTTTAAAATACAGTTTCCCTCACTTAACTGCAGGACTCTCATTTATAGCCTCCACTGTGAAAATAAGAAACACAGCTTGCCTGCACTTAATCATACGCTATTCCAATCTCAAAAAGCATGTGTGTACATGTGTCTACTTCTTTCCATACCTAGGAGCTTTTATGCAGAAACACATTCTCTCCACCAAAACTGGAGAAACGCTTTTCCCTTTCGAGTCTGCAACTTAGGCAAAAGAAACCTCAACTCAAGCAATTCTGCATTTTTTATTATTATTCTTTGTTCTTTAGAATAAACCAAAAAGAAAGCTGCAACACAGCAGCATGTCATCAGGACTAACAGTCAGAACCACCACATCTTTACTCTTTCTTCTCCCTTTCATGCCCTGCCCTCACCCATCCCCTCCATACCCCCCAGCACTAAAAGGTCTCCCCTCAGGCTTGCCAACTTCTCAGACACCCATGTGCCATCTGCTGGGATGCTCACCCTGTGCTGAACCTTTTCTAGGAAGTAATGACTTTCTCCTCCTCCCACCCATAAATTCTGACTTTGGCAGTGGTCAGGATGTGCTGTTAAGAACTAAAATATATCACGTAATTCTACCCAGGATGCTGTTCCTGCCATCCAGGCCATGTCTCTGAGGAAAGTTGGAATAACTGTTGGAACCACCAAGAGTTTATTTGGGCAAAGGGGCGATGCATATCAATTCAGCTCAGCCTTGTTGCTGATTCCTATCTGATTAGCTGGCCATTAATTTTAACTTCTTCTTTGTCATTACTTTTGCAAAACATGTCTCCCCTTGCAGTAACTGTCCTTGTTTGTGATTACATTTGCTCAGACCCATTAGCATTCCTCTTGCAAAAATGAATTTCATTTTTAACATTCTGGAAGTACCATTTAATCTCTGATCTTACTGCTGCTGCATTTTGAGACCACGGCAGTCCTCTGCAGCAGTGTTTGACTTACTACCTTCTGAGAATTTAATTATCACACTATTTACCATCCCAGTGCTTGAGATGACTGGAATAATCAAAACATGGAATACCTGAGTATTTTTCTTTATCTATCTCACTGCCCATGGAGAATTTCATGGGACCATGCAGCACCTCAGTAATGGCAGTTACACAACAGGGAATGATCATGGTGGGATTGGGAGGGGGAAATGTCACAGTGATTTGAATTGAGACCCACTTAGTTCTTTGCAGTGGGACTGCAAAACCTCTTGGGACAAAGAAAAATTGGCAGAATTGCGAGGTGGCTTGCTTTGCTTCAGGTCATGTTGCCTTCCACCTTGTCCACATTATCTTAGCTTGCATCACTAAAACATGTATGGTCAGACCTTTAAAACACCACATTTATCAAAAAAGCATCAATAATACAACGCAGGTAAGGGTTATCTGAAACTTGATTAAATGTTCAACACAACTCATGGAATGATATTTTATTTGCATTATTTACAGGAGTGTACGTTGCAAGGAAATGCCTTGATATTTTCTGTTTCTCTCATTCTCTGATGGACATTACATACACACATCCTGTAAGAGTCAATGTATCAGTGCTTAGAAAAGGAAAGCTCACTTTAGGGAGAAATTTGGGAATGGAGCTTTTGAAAGGGCAATGTATTTTTGTACTGAAACACAAAATAAAAAAGAGAAGAGCAGGGCTTCAAGGCAAAAGAGGGGTAGTATGTTTATGACCTAGTTACTATGAGGTACCTTTCTCTTCCTCTAAGTGCATTGATTTCTTGGTCACACTTTTGTTGTGTAAATAGGGCAGCTGAAGATGGACTATTCCTCTTCTTGGGTACAAGCAAGTTTTCACAAAATCAAGAAGAAAGAAAATGCAGTTCACATCTAGGCAGTCTATGAACTTGCTTGTTTGTTTGGATTTTCTGTGCTGTCCCCCAAACAAGCTCCTGTACACCTCCAAGTTTAATAGGATATGGGGACACAAAATTCAGGGCAGTGATTTTCATAGATTGTAACTTTCTTTTATGCATCGATATCAGCTTTTTAAAGCATATAAACGTGGGGACCCTCGTATTTCTTATGTCTGGAAGGCAAAGGATTCTTAGCTACTGTTACACTTTCATATACAGAGCAGCAACCTGAAGAAAGATGGCTCCTTTATGAAATTCAGCTTTATCAAAGCAGACAGCTGTCAGCTTCTTACCCACAGCACACATGAGGAGCCATGACCCAGCCCCCTCATGCTGTAGCAGGGATTATCTCAGTGTTGCTGGCTGCCCTTGATCCTTCCCTCCCACGAAGCAGAAACATGAGGGGCAGCTGGGAAAGAGCCCCTCTGCTGCTTCTTAAGGCACAGGCAGCCTTTTCAGGGTGGGGACAGTGCCTCATCCTTGCCTTGTGGGACCCTCACCAACCTTGGCTCCACTGCTCAGAGGGGTGCAGGGGTCCACCAGCACCCTCCAGGTGGAGCTCAGCCTCCTGCCCTCCCTGGGGATCTCCACAGGCAAGACCACATTTGTTGTGGTTTTATGACTACAGCTCATGAGAAAAGTGGCCAAGGCAGTGGTGGCCATGCCAGCCCCCAGGAGGAGTCCCAGTACCCTGTTCTCCCAGGCACAGTGTAGACTCTTGGGCCCAAGTCACAGCTGGAGCACTGCTGACTCCTCACCTGCAACACATAGGCAGAGCCTTGGTGTCCCTTGCTGAGTGAAGTATGGTCCTAAGTCTGTAAGGGATCAAGGACTAGGCTGTCTCATGGAAATGCCATGTCATCACAATGGTTCATGGTAAAATAGATGGCCATGGCCATTCTGTTGGTTTTTCCCCCACCTTCCTTTTTCTCCCTACAGCCTTCCCTATCACTCAGTGATCCCACTCTGGTGAGACTGAAATAAACTGTTTTCCCAAGTGTAGTCTGAAAGTGGCCACACTATTGATAGACCAGACTTAGCCTAGAACTGACTGGTGTCTGCTTGTCTTCCCCAGGAGCATCAAGGATCAGCAGGCACAATTCAAACACCACAACTTGACCGCTGGCTTGGTAAAACAAGAGAGAGCCATGAGACAGCAGTTTCACTTCCCCTGTGCTTTGTTGCTCCTTCTGCTCATGGTATTTAAAGAGCATTATGGGATTCTGTGCACTTAATAACTGCTCCCTCAGAAGGATTTGGTTGTTGAATACAAATAAGAAGCAATGTGATTAGGCTTCATGCATTCTGATACATTTTATTACATTTTACTTTTTTTTTAAGAGAAAGGAGAATTCAAGCAGAGAGGAATTGCTTTCTTTGCAAACAGTCTTACTGCCAACCTCACATCTTACAAATTCTCAAGATAATGCTTGTCCCTCAAGATGTGTGTCTGCTTTTCAAATTGCAAAGAGTTATATTGCATAAGTGTAGTAATATTTGAGGCAGCCTGCCACAATCCTCTCCAGTTATCTCAGGTTGAAAAGGCAGATGCCTGGGCAGATTCTGGCTACTCAGAGGTTGGTAGCATTTAATTTCTGCTTACATCTGGGAGGAAAAGCTGTCACTCTTTACCTCCCTCCAAGTTTGTTCCATTACCTGATAAGCCTCCCTCCACCCAAACTGTTTGCTCCCTCTGTTTCTCCTCTACCCTCCTAATCTTGCTCCTTATCCCACTCCACCTTCTCTCTATCACTTACATTGAGCCTTTTCCTACCTTGCCCTCATCAACTCCTTTCCATCCTGCTGAGTTCCCAGTAGACTCCATCTCATGTCCCATTTTTTACTTGTTCCATCTCTGCCCTGCACTCTCAAGACCCCTCTCCTGTCCTTGCTCACCATCCTGAGTTACTGCTACTCTTACCCACACCTGCCTTCCTGTCCCAGCTGCCTCTCTGCTGCTACCCCCACTCTCTTCCTTGCCTTACTGCCTTCCAGTTCTCCTCTGACTGATCTGTGGTTTGAAGAAAACATTACTATGACAGTGTAATTGGTGAAAAGGCAAGCATACATTTCTGCTGCAGAGGATCTGCCTGTGTAGCACACATAATACATCTCAGGCGTGGGTGCTTCATATCCATCAGTACATCTGCAGTCTGAAATTAGAAATCTGGAATCTTAATTGTGTACTCAGTAATGGGACTAAAATGTTGCCATGGTGAAATAACAGGAGGAAGGATCAATGATAAGACATTGAAAAATGAGATTTCACCATGGCGTAATGAAAAAAAGCTGTCTACCCTTGTACTGTAGAGTCTCTCATTTTGACCAGAATAAAGGAGATTTTGTTCCCATGCCATCAAATTTGATTCAGCTCTTGTGTCTGAGGTGATCCAGAATGGGAGCTTCTGCAGTGTTTTTCACCAATCTGCAGAGCTTTGTACCCCTGTGATGATGTGTTTTATCCCCACTCCACGCTCAGCACTCCTCCTGACAGCGTGCTGGTGAAAGGCAGGCACAGTGCTGACAGCTACCTTAGGGGCTGGCAGCTGTATCCAGCCCAAATTACTCTTCATGTCTGCTGGGACTGGGACTGAGACTGAAAGTAGTGGGCTGAAATTACAGAAAGGTTTTTCTGTTCCTCAGGAAAAACTCTACACTAGAGTTGGTGAAGCAGAGCATCTGATTGCTGGGGGATCCCAGAGACCCCAGCAAGGGAGGGTTTTGGGAAGAGGTCAGACTAATATCTCTCAGAACAGGTTTTGATGGAGATCCTACCCTGAGGCAGGGGATGCTCTGGATGACCTATCAGGCCCTGGCAGGACTATTTTCTGTGAATCTGCTTGAGGCTTTTCTTGTGGCCATTTCTGTGGCTCCACAAAATGTCAAGGAGTTTCCTTCTACTTATCTTTACTTAACTCTTTATCCCCCTTTAAAAGCTCATGCATTATAAGGTGACACTGTATGTTCTCAGAAGTGCTTAGTTTTAATGGCAAAATATTTATTTATAATTCTTAAAGCTCACTTGGTTTAATACCTGGATTCTTTCTATTTTACATCTAGTTAAGAAGCTGGGCATTTTCTGTTATCCCTTCCACAAAGCTGGATTTTGCATGGAATCTCAGAAATGCATTAATTTCACTATAACTTCTTTAAACGTTTAATTCTCTTGCCGGCTTATCGGTCTGATAGCTTAATTATTCTTTCAATCTTTCTGACAGGCTGCAACAGAGTACACCCTCTGACTATTTCCTGACCTTTCCTTTTTTTTTTTTTTTTTCTGATTAATTCCAGTCAAATTGGGAAGTTTTGGTTTATTTTTTTTCTGAAACTTTTCTTCACATGCAAGTGGACATTGACAGTTTTTATCTTCACCATCTCAGGCAATATTTTCATAAGAATATTGGAAAATATGGTCAAGATAACAGTGGTTTAAAATGGATACAGGACTAATTGAAAGAGTGTTCTGAAAGAGTGGATGTTCCACTGTCAGTATGGGAGGGCATTTCCAGGGGGATCAGTCCTGAATATGGGTCTATGAAATCTTTTCAGTGACAGTCTGCATGATAAAATAGAATGTATGCTTATAAAAGCTGAGCAGGCTACCAAGCTAGCAGGGGTTCTGATCACCTCAAAGGACAGGATCAGAACTCAAAATTATCTTGATAAATTGAAGGACCCAAAATCAATAAGATGAAATCCAATAAAGACAAGTGCAAAGTGATACACTTAGCAAGGAGAAATCAAATGCACAAATACAAAATGAGGAATAACTGGTGAAGCAGCAACTCTGCCAGAAAAGGTCCTGGGGGCATAGTATATCATGAGCTGAATATAAATTAGCAACATGATCCTGCCTTAAAAATGGCTAATGACATGCCCAGATGTACTAATATACAAGTTATTACAGGAAGTAGTTGCTTTCATTTACTTATTTTCTTGATACTGGTTAGGTCAGTAATGAACCACTGAGGTCTGCTCTGAACAGCAAATTTAGCTAAAGAGCAAAATAGCAGAGAAGAAAGAAACAACAAAGACTAGAGAACTGCAGAATGTAACCTATAAAGCAAGACTGAAAAAAACCTATTGTTTTTAGTGAGAACAAAGACTATTTCTAAAGATATAAAAAAGACCTTTGCTTAAACCACAATAATATGAATTGTTTTGCCAATTGAAGGAGACAGGAAAAGTTGCTGTTGGCTTAAATTTGCAGAAACAGAGAATCAAACTTGAAAATAATAGAGATGAAGGGACAATAGTTCAGCACTGCATTGTAGAATATCCTCATTTGGGAAAGTGGTATTGTAGGAAGCTTTTAAGAATGATTGGAGAATTAACTTCTAGTGCTGGCCTAGGTATACCTATCTTACTTCACAGTGGGAAAATTAATTGAATAACATGTCTTTTGTTCTTTAACACAATGTGAGGCAGCACTATAGAACTCCATTTTCAATTCTTGCTTTAGTAGTTGTCTTGTTCAACTATTAATTTCAACAAAAAACGCTGAAGATGGGGGATGGACTGAAAGTGCCCTTTTTAAAATTGCATTGATAAGATGCTGACATGAAGGTCAATTACTTTCTGAGCACACATTGCAGTACCAGGCAAACACAGAACAAAGCCATAATTCCTAACCCACTGGATCTACAATTTGAGAGACCAAACAAATGCAGGTCCATAGATGTGCAGAAGGGCTTCAGGAGATAATATTAATCAGCATTGCAGTGGTAAAAGCACAGGAGCACTGTACTTGTCAATTTTTGTAGCTCTTGCAGCCAAGAAACATGTTGAAGTAGAATCTGAAGGGAAATAACAAAGTACTTTTGCAGATAGCCATTTCCAAGCACTAGAATAGAAAAAAAATGTAAAATAATTGTTTGAGAAAATGTGAAAGGCTGGTAAGAGGTTGGAATTTCAGCCAAATAAAAGTGTTTACCTGTATAGGGGATGGGAAATGATAGACCACAGAAGGAGACCCTGAGAAGCAAACAGATGTTGGTACTCTGGAGGGTTCATGTGGATTTACAAAGACAAGGTTGCTACTGTTAATGAGGCAGGTTGGGAAAATCAGATGTACAGCATGATTCTGAATAGATGAGTTAGAAATGCTTCTTTAGCTTGAAATGTGAGGTGACAGCTTAGACCCTGGACTAGAATTTCAGTTGCATGGATGGATGAGAAAGAATGTTACTCTGACAAATTCTGTGGAAGAGTCTTGCTTAGTCTTGATGTGAGAAGTGAGAAAGAATTCAGGAAACACCCAGGTAACAAGAATAAGTGACAGACAGAATAATGAAATTGCCAAAAGCAAGAGAGAGAGCAGAAATGGAGAGGAGTTAAGCAGAGAGGTAGGAAATTTTCCCTCAAAGTATTGTACTTGAATTGGCAGTGGAAAATCCCAAACTGGGTGCCAGGAAGACAGGTCAGATCTGGAACAGAGAATCACACTTCTAGATCATAGGCCCTAACCTCTCTGTCTGCCCATTCATACAACCAAGTCAATTCTTCGTCTGCAGAAACATTTCTGGAGAGTATGATGCAGACAGAAAGTGCAGAGGGAACCCCTAGGTAGGACCTCAAGGGAGCACAAAAAATTCCCTAGAGAGTAGAGAGAAATTGAAATAGGCAGAGAGGAAAGATTCAAAGGAGACAGATGAAATCAAGAAGGATGTCAAAAGGTATATGACACATCAAGCTTGCTAAAACTAAGTACTACCTTTTAGTAGGTGACAGCCCTCTTCCAGAAACTGAAGCCCTAACCTGCTGTGATGATGAATTTCTTGCCATCCAAATGGAATAAGTGCATTTCAAGTTCTCTTCTCAAGGCTGGGGGAGGCTCTATAAATCTTTCAAGTGGCCATCTGTTACCTAATGCTATAAGTTTTGCACATCTTGCTCAGGTCTGTACATAGTCTTTTTCACATTTAACCAGTGCATAAACTCTGTGATGCATTTCTGGTACTCCTCAACTCATGACAAATGGTGTTTGCCTGGAGATGTCAGCTCCTGTACTCCCCAGGGTCACCTCACGAGGCAAAGCCACTGCCCAGCACTGAGCCCCCTGCTCTGCTGGAGCTGCTGTGGGAGCTCTGGGACAGGCAAAGCCCCTGTGCTGGAGTCTCAGCAGGACTTTCTGTTACCACCTGAGAAAATGGCCACATTTCTTAGGGTTCAGTGCACCATGGCTCTATGTAACCTTGTGTGATCAGGTGGGAATGACAAGAAGACACTCAGGAAGGTTGTTGTCTACACAGGACAGATGATGATAAGGCAAAGAAGATTGGCTGTGACAAAACCTCCAGAGACAACATGGTGAAGTTTAAGCACAGGTTGCTTGGGATATGTGACTTTCTTTTAACTGCCTGTATTATTTTCAGAGTGTTACTTAACATTTCCTGAGGAAAAGACTATTATTTATTATCTGAAGTGTTATGAAATTATCCTGATTTTATGACTTGAGCAATGAAGATGTACATTGGACAACATTTATTCTCTCAAAGAGACTGGAATTCATCTCTAAAATAACCATTCTCTTTCTACATTATTAATAGACTGCCATTATTCCTAATATTTTTTAAATTTTTATGTTTTTTTAATTTGAAAATCTATTTTTTTTTAATTTCTTTTGACAATCTCAGACATCTCTTGCTATGAAAAATGAAAAATTAAACAGTGTGACTGTAGCAAGAGGACACTGAGAGCAGGAAGATGAGCTGAGTCACGGGGAGTGCGTGGCCTTTTTCCTCTGTCGTGCTTTCCACAAGGCCTCCCCACGTCACCACCCTGGCTCTGCTCCACAGGGAGGAACTCAACACAGCAACAATGACATGCGGATAGAAATCTTACAAGGTCTCTTCTTCTCATCTTGGCAAAGTTCTTCTACTTTTAAAATTCCCTGTATGCTTTAACATTTTTTTAAATGATCTTACAATCTAAAATGCTGCTATGAATTTTATAAATTGATGTCCAAGTCATGAAATTAGATGACTACTCATGACCTGCCTGTTCCAGCTTGAGAGTCTCTTTTCTAAGTGTAATTTTCCTTATTTCATTACTCATCATTTGAAGACCATTCAATATCTTTTCTTGACCCTCCTGTAATGTGCTCTGTTACACAGAATTTAATAAGTGAGATTACAAATACAGAATAAGGAGAAAGAAAAATACTCAATTTCAGCTGCAGTGGGCTGGCTTTATTTCCTCTCCCTTCTTGCTGCTTTTACACACCAGTCTATCTCTCATGACACTGGAGATTTATATCTGCAGCCATGGCAGTAGAGTTGGCCCAGGCACTGAAGGAGATGAGTACTTCAGAAACAATGGACAAATAGTTCAAAACCTCACCACCATTTTTTTTGCCATAGCTGCCAATCCATAGAGGATTTGCATTCCCTTCAAGAACAAACTGCATGGAAATATACCCAATATATATTCAAGAAATATCAGCCAATATTTGCAACTTCTCAGAAGTTTCAGAGTAAATGGAAAATAAAAGCTTTATATTCTCAGCCCTGGAAAAATATCACAGAATTAGGCTCCCTGCCTCCCTGTGTTTTTGGATAGAACTAATTTAATAGCTTTCTATCAGTGTATATCTCAGGGGGAAATGTGCACAAGTCTGTCCTTTTTCCATGCCACTGTTGCACCCCTGGGAAGCAAACCAAGGCAGACCCACTCTATATCACCCAGTGCTCCCTGTCATATGGGGACTTCCACCTCTAAAACATCCAAGTTTACTGAAGTGCCTGTCTTGCTGCATTTTTCCCATTTCTCGCTCTGTGGATGCATTTTAGACCTCGAGTGTAAACAGGCTTGGACTACGTTAAAGAAAAAGTGTGAAAAGCAGAAAAAGCCAAAGCCATCACAGTAGGACCAGAGCCTCATAAAATATATCTGGCTTTTGAGTAATTTTACATGTCAGGCCAGAAAAAACACTTACACTGATTCTGGAGTGCGGGGGAAAAAAACTGGGGGGAGAAGTTACGTATTTTTTCCTATTAGTCAGATTTCCAGGATGTATAGTAACAATCTGCTTAGCCTGGTTTTATCATAGGTACAAAATTCTCAAGACTATTTTCAAAAATTCAGTTTTTATAGACAGGAATGTATAAGATGTATAATAATAATAATAATGTATAAGACCTTTAGTGTTATTCACTTTTTAAAGTACATATGTGACAGTATATATGACAAGCATATATGACAAGCATTATTGAAACAAATATCAGTAAATGTTAAATGTTAAGTCAATGACTCTGAAGAAAATAGTTAAAATATTTTTTAAAAAATTAGAAAAAGAAGAGTTCATCACTGAAAATCAGAATGCTGTTGAGTGGGATGTTGCATGTACAAAAACATAGCTGCATGTTCATATAAAAGGGAGATAGAGCTTACAGTGAGATGTAGATATACCCCAAATAAAGCCAAAAGTATTTTACAATGAATTGTTTATCCTACTATAATACCTGAACATCATCAAATTGCATAAACATCAACAATTCACATAAAAAGGAGTATTTGGTATCTTTCTTGTCATGAATGAAGCAGGTTGCTGTTATTTTTTTCATTACATGGAGCACAGATTTTGTGTGTATATTTTGAACACTGTTTCTCACTTCATAAATGCACAATTCTTAAAGCATTAAGATCCAGCCAGAATCTGTTCCTGAACCCACTAAGCAAGAAAACAAGCACAGAGAGAAATCAAAGAACCTTGGTTGTTACCCTGGCACATTTCTAGCCTGCTTCTAGGCTCCTGTTTCCATGGCTATCTGAAGCTGCAACTGCTGCTGTGGCACTTTGCATCTCCTGAGTGTCTTCAGCTAGATAGAAATGAAGCAATAATCTTTCCCTATTGAAAATAGGTAACAAATGTGGTTAGAACTGGAGGAGAATGGATAACTCTAATTCATAAATAAGCACCTTCGTGGCCTTGACCCCAGGAATGAGGAGGTAAACCACAGGGACACCTTTTCCCGCAGATTTGGTGGAAAACATAGATATAGCTTGTCAGATTTAATTCAGTAACAAATTCAGGATATAAACCCTTAATTTACTATATAGATTTACCTTTACGTTTAACCAAAGTCTAGACCTGATGGATGTGCATTTAGCCTCTTCTTCAGCTGTAGGGTTGCAGTCTCAAAATGCGAAAGGAGATCAATGGGCACAAAAGGAAAAATCCAAAATTCCCCCAAGAAACAGAGCAACTTCAATTTGGACACAAAGGAAAACAACCTTCATTTCAAAAGGGCAGAGAGGAGAGAATACCAGATTAACTTTCCTACTGGGAGCAACACACCTGAATTTCTGACCTCAGGGACTTGGACCCCATGGTCAGATGTCACCCAAGGGCTGGCAGGAACTGCTCTCCCCTTCCTGCCACGTTGGCTCAGCCCACCCTGTCCCTGGGCTACCTCCCGTGTGGGAAGAGCCACAGACACTTTTCTGAGGCTCTTGTCTCCCCACACCTCCCTGAGCCAGGACTCAGGGAGCATTTGTGGCAGTACAAGATAAAAAAGCACCTTACGCACTCGGGTGAGTTCAGTTGTCTCAAACAGACCATCATGCGTAATGTGAACTGACCAGGGAAAGCTCTCTGTGATTCAGCTTGAATGACAAAGGGTGAGCTATCAAAGGTGAATGAGCAAGGAAATGTAAGTGAAAAACAAAACTAACCACCTTTTTAGCAGTATGATTTACTTTGGGCATTCCAGAGCTTGGCACCTGTCCCGGTAAGATGTTCCAGATGCTTTCCCAGAAGTATTTCCCTCTTGTTTGTAAATGGTCAGAAGATAATTGTCAGACTTATGGAAGTGTTTATTTCTGTTAACAGAAATATCTACCCTTTGAGCATTTACTTCTGAGCTAACTGGCTGGACTTCTTTATGGTCTACAAAGAGTGACAGGCATGCTGCAGGCCTCATCCCTCTCTTCCAAAGCTAGGAGATCTGAAATGCATTGGCTGGACCCTGCAGGATACTTGTTAATTTTTTTCCACTGACTCTAATGGGAGACATACACAGTGAGGTCAGGTTAGTGGCCTACCATGTAGACATCTCTGTTTGTACAGATCAATCCTCCATCAAGAACAAATGCTGACTTTTTCTGTTAGAAAAAATTTTATTCCTCTATCCTATCTCTCTCTTGACAACTAAAACAGCTTGTCAAAAGAAAGGTTAAGCTAGAAGGTAAAAACACAGGTGGAAATCACTTTGGTGTAAGGATTAATTTGATTGTAAGATAGCAGAATAAAATACTCCTTGTAGCACAGCACTAAACACAGTATTTTTCATACGCTTCTGAAATATGCTCCTGATTTTGCTGATGACTACCATAGATTTTGGCTGCTTTTCCATTTCATATTTGTGACTCCTGGACTTTTTTACATTCTGCTGTTGCTCAGATATTAATGCCACCTTAGTGGCAAATGTTCAGTAGCCCAGATGAGATGCCAAAGGTTAGTAATGACTTTTGAACAAACACTGCTGAAGCGGCAGCGTGTACTTGAAAAGGCACAATTTCCCCCAGCAGTTCAATATTGTATTTTAACTTTGTGTGCAGAGAACCTGTGGGTGTCTTTTTATTTGTTAACAGCATGCAACAGAGCACTGCCACTTTGCACACTAGTGGGAAAGTGTTACTTCAACCTAATTGACACTTTTTGCTGCATGGAAGTTATTTACCTAGAAATACTACAGCAGAGGGTCAAATTGCTTTCAATAAAAGAATCCAATTACTTCGGATCTTTTACAGGATGAAGCCATTGCATTGTGGCAGTAGTTCCCCTCTATTGTTAAGGTTAAAATTATGCTGTACTGAACAAACTCTCCTTAGGCTCTTACTTTCTTTTTGTTCTTGAATTTGTAGGGCAAAACAGGAGGGCTGTTCACCAAAGGAGTGGGAAAAGGAATATTATTCAAAATTGGTCCATTTAGCTGTATATGGATTATGTCCCAATCAGATGAATTGAGGGATGAAAACTACGTAAGTACTGAATTTCTTTTGAAAGAATTGATTTTATATTGTGTGTTGTCTTGACATTTAAAAGCTAAGCTGGAAGGCTGATTCTGTGGTACCCTTAGTGTAATTCTTCCTGCTTTTAGAAATCCATAGGAGTGCAGATCAGGTATTATATACCCATAGAAAAGAAAGAAATTAGGACTTAGTTCTTAACCAGGAAAAAAAAAAAAGGGAGGACTGAAAAGTTTCACAAACAAATCAGATTAATACCAATTCCCAGATATATGGTGATACAATTCTTCAATCAATTTGTTTGTAAACAAGGAGGAAATAGCAAAGAGATAAACAACAGTCAACATGGATTTGTGAGCAGCAAATTGCAAACGACCCTCTCTTCCATGGCAGCAGGACAGGTTTTCTGGTTAGAAGAAAAACATACAGGATTTTACATTTTGACTTTCACTGCCCTTTTGACTATATCAAATGATAGTTTTGTAACCAAGCTTGGAAAATTCACGGATGATGGAACCACAATAAGCAATGAAACTGGTTGAAAAACCATAGTGTATCAATAGTTATTGGCAGCTCCTGTCAGACCAGAGGGTGTTCTGAGAGGGGCTTGGCAGCATCCTGCCTGGAGTCTGCACAGAATTTGTGTGCAGGAAGAGGGATTAAAACCTGCCAGTTATGTACCTTGATGTCAATGGGCAGCTCAGAGGAGCTGCTGAACAGAAACAGACCCATGTGTGGGATGGCGTTGTGGCACAGAAGCATCAAGAATAAGGCCCATCAATAAATACACAACCTACATCAGCACCCATGAGGCTTCAGCAGTTCTGCTTAGCAGTGTGACCATGATCTGTCTCTCTCCAAGCTGGCTTGCTCAGACATATGACTAACTCTGCAGGGTCATTTGTATCTTCTGAATGGAAAACTTTGAAAAACACCAGTTTCATAGTTACAGTGGGATACCTATACCCCCTTCCTCATTTCCTATACAATATCTGAAGGCACTTGGTTTCTTAATTCATACCTACAATGTAGACTAAACTGTTCATACTCATCTGGTGGATACATTATTAAAAAACAGTTTTCTCTCCCTAAACCTTTGCCATAATTTATTTCATACACTAATAAAACTTAGAAATGGCTGAACAAATGAAGATCAAGAACTTTCACAGTCCTAATCTGAAATTTATGAGTATTTGGAAGACATTGCAATGTACAGTGGAAAAAGCTGTGTCCTTCCTGAAATTCATTTCTAACTGAGGCATGAGTGAAGGTTCCTTTGCTATTATCAGCAGTTACTCCGTCAAAAAACAATAACAGTTTCCAAGTTGTAAGCAGCAAACAATCATATCTTTCTGAAAATATTCTGATGGTTTTCAATCAGCAAGAGATATGCAGCTACTAACTGCCTCTTTTATTAATGTTAATGCATCACTAGTAACAAATTAATGTTGCTTCCAAGTATTTTGTGTAGAAATAAAAAAAAATCTGTGTTTGTGAAAATGACAAGGCATCAAAAATATTTTTCCTCATAAATATGAAAAGTAGAGTTTTCACAAACAGCAATGGGAAAAAAAGTGATATTTCAAAGCACGAAGAGTAGAAAATTGAATGTAGGTCCTTGATAAACTTTCTTGAAACATTCACTAGATAATATCAGGATATCAGCTCTCTTCAGTGGAAATTCTACCCTCAAACAATAAAAATTTTGTCATATTAGATACATATTTGAAAAGGTTTTAATTTCAACAAACCAGAACATTTTTGCACATTTCAAGGAGTAATGATTATATATTAAAACACAAGAATTTCCACCTCAATGTGAGGAAGAACTTCTCTACTGAGGCTGGCAGAACACTGGAAAAGCTGCCCAGAGAGGTTGTGGAGTCTCTCTGGAGACTCAAAACCCACCTGGACACGTTCCTGTGTCATCTGCTCCAGGTGACTCTGCCTTGGCAGGGTATTTGGACTGGATGATCTCCAGAGGTCCCTTCCAGCCCTTACAATTTTGTGATTTTTAAGAAAATAAATTAAACAGCATTTCTAAGCCTTTCTAGGGTTGGGACACCTACACAAAACAGTTGCTAATTTATAGCACATTCTATTTTGAAAATAGTCTGCAGAATGCAAGTTGAATGTCCCTGTTTTGTGTCTTTCTGCCAAGTATAATTCATATTACAATAATGTAGATTAAATTCACTTTGGTCCTCAGTTACAATTTCCCTTCCTATTTACAACTTCTTTGTAAGTCCATATAGTGCATGTCCTATTTTTGGCTATAAATGCCATTATTCTAAGTTCATTTTAGGACAGTGCTCTTTTTGATCGCCAGATGGTAATATTGACTCCTGTTCTAAACTCCACTGGCCTCTTTGTACTTACTCAAGAAGAGCTCATGAGGCTTCTTCTTGTTTTATCAGCTATTTGCATGACTGTAGAAAATAATGAGCATAAATGCAACTAGACTTTTTTCCCTGGTGCTTATATAATGCAGGCTTCTCCTTCAGCTTTGTGTTGCATGAATTCCCATGGTCCAATCCCCCTGTATTAACAATCCAAACTATGAACCGGGAATCCTCCAGCTGCTCATCCCATGGTGACAACAGGAGCAGATGTGTCTCTTTTTTTGGGTTCTTTGTAACCTGATGAGTTTCCCTCCTCTCATTCTGTAAGGAGCAGACAGCAAATTTTAATTGCTTTATATCCTTCAGAATTTTTGCTCCCAGGCTGTATGGAGGCCAGTGCAGAAGACAGCCAGCACTAATACAGAGTGCAGCCTCTTCAGGAGGGGAGAACTCTTCTTCTGGGCAGAGTGCTCATCCCTTGAGTAGGGCAGCAGGGATTTTTGTGCATCTCACTAGTTTCCAGTGTACTGGATCCTAAAGAACATCTCACAGCATAGTGGGTCAAACAAGGTGTCTGCTCGGGTCAAGGACAATCCTCGACTCTACAGTGTGAGCAGCGCTTGTGTGGCAGGTAGATGAGAGAGTTGTTTGCTCATTGTCATTGCCTTTGGTGACATTTATGACCAGGTCTTTGCTTTTCTGTGGGCTACAATGCTGTGCCACACTCCAGAGGGACTGAGTCCTTTGGTAAAGCACTCAGGAATCTAAACAGATCTGTCCAAAATGGGTTTAGTCATTTTTGAAGGATCTTTTCTATATTCAAAACAAGGCAAATTCACCAAAAGGAAAGTGTTTTGCAGGACTACTATAAATTCTAAAAAATTCCCATTGGTATTTGGGTGTAAATGCATATACATGGTGACTATGCAAATACTTGGAGCTTGGGAATAGCTGTTTGAGAGACACAGTAAATAAGTGACAATTTGAAATTCTCTGTTTTGAGTAAGGTCAAATTCAGATCTACACATCTGGGCATATACCTGCATTATCATAAAAGCATGCAAGCATAGAGAACATTTTGTGCATTTTTATCTGTGTCTTTTTAATTGAAAGATGGATACAAGTGAAACCAATAAAGAATGAAAGTATTATTTAATTTCAGTTAGCATTTGATATTGAACAAGTTAAAGTCATCACCTCTTTCGATATTAATATGGTGTCTGAGCTCACAGTCTGCTACCAGGAGCATGCTTAGAAGATGGTGTAAAGCAGGATGTGCTTTTCTTACTTTCTCAAGATTGTAAACACTTTTTTGTAAAACAGATTAACATTGCATAGCCTTTATTTTTGTTCACTTCTCTGCAAAGGAGTTGATTCATTCCAGAAACAAAAAATGCATTAGTTTTGGACAAAATATGATTCTTTATTGTGTTCCTCTATAAGGAGAGAATCCCAAGCCATGACACATGCAGCTGAAATGGAACTTCAGTTTTGCACAAACTCTTCACAGGGGGACAGGCCAGGGCTTTGTTACTGTGAGTGCTTACAGCATTCTCCCAGGCTGTTTGTAACACAGAAGACAAACACACAAGTGTCTTTGAGTATTCGTTAATATAATTTTCTATAGCCCTTTGCTGAATACTTATCAATCATCTCCTTCAATGTGGAGCTCCTTTTCTCGGACTTGAATCAACATTTCAGCCTGCCTGCAAAGTCTCTGAGCTTAATGGCCATGAACCAAACTCTGTTTTACCACCTGCCACTCTCCTGTAGACAACCTTTCTGCTGTGCTGACAATATCATCTAATTCCTTACTAAACACCTTTCTCATTCTGTCATAAATCCAGTCATTTCCTAATCTTGCTCTTTTCTTTCCTTGTAAAGTTCTGGCTGGTTTCCACCATATCAAAACAGAAATGTTCAGGGGCGTCTCAATAAGATCCCATTTTGATCACTGCAATTTGCCCTTCCGGAGTTTCCTACACAGTCCCCTCCCCATCCCATACAGACTGCTTCCTCCAAAACCAATTTGACTTTTCCATCTCACACATCTCTGTCCTCAACTTTCAAGAACATTTTCACACCAAATTTTCACTGCTTCTCCTTGTGTATACACATCTTTTCCTAACTGTATGGCTGAAGCAAGACAGCAGAATTTCAGCTCTCCTTTAAGTAGCCATTTATAGCTAATTGACTAAAGCTAGGATGGGATTCTACGTATACTAAAAGCACAGTCATTTATTTGTCAATATCACCCTGGTAATACAACTTACAGAGTTCATGAGCTTTGGTATCCACCTGCATATGTTCCTGTGTTCATGTAGTTTTACACTACTGCTGCCTTGCTCAGTCAGGTATGTCTTGAAAGAGCCATTTATCCATCTGGGTGACTCAAGCAGACATGGGCCAAGAAGAAACTTTGAATACTCCCATTATAGTGCAGGATGAGTAATAGAACACAGTCTATGCTTCGTTTGTCAGCCACATTTCTGGAAATCCAATCTGTTCCATAAAGTTAGACATGAATCCAGCTGCAGCAGGTGGAGCTTCATTTTGCATGCCAGCAACTGGTGTAACAAGAAGGATTTAGGAGGTGTAAATGCCATCATACAGAAGTGTCACATAAGTTCTTCTGCATTGCTAACAAATGTTCACCTTTTGCTCAAAGTGATTTCATTGAATTGCCATCAGTTAGGAACTAAAACAAACTTCCCCCCAAGGGATAATGATTCAATGTGCTTCATAAAACAAAGTGTATAGCCTTTGAAATAAAAATATTAGACAATATACTCTCTTCCTACAAAATACATAAAATACTCCTCAGAGGAATACTATCTCATCTATGCATGTATCTATTTCATCTGGAGAAGGTGTTTCCCTCTTTTAGGCTCTATTATGCAGATTTGCTATGTAATTGAGCCAAGGACTTTCTTCCAAGTCCTTTTTTAAATGAAGCATTTTCTGTGGCTTTCTTTGGCTAGCCATGTGCTCTCAGGGTTGCAAGAATATCTACTATATTTTGTAAAAGAAATTAGAATTATATTACATTTGTGATTTTAAAAGACAGAGAAAGAGAGAAAAGAAAGATCAAGAGAAATGACAAGCATCAGACTTATGGTGAAAATAGGTCCAGCATGTTAAATGAAAACACTTCTTTAGCAAGACAATCAAATTAAGGGACAACACCTCCTTGAAGATTACAGGCAACAATTTAATTTTTGGCAGCTTGTGACACCCACCACCCAGGGAACTACCATGCATATGTTTGTTTTCATGTTTTCTGATCCCTGCCTTCTTTTGTATCACCTTCACATAAAATTATTTCAATGTTTGTGGCTGGTTATGGAAATATGAAGAGCAAAAGTTGATGACCAAATATTTCTTTCTATGCAAGTGCCCTTGGTAATTAGAAACAGAGCTTGAGGTATACATATTTGTATGAGAAGTACTTACATAATTGGTTTTTAAACTATTTTCCAAACATAGTTATGAGACACTAGTAAGTCCTTAAAATCCCTCTCCAATTCTTGGCATATTCTTGCTATGGCTGATAGTTAATGGTCATCATTTTTGTTGTCACTTGAGTGGTAGTTTAAAGTTTTACAACTTTAGAGATTTTGAGAAAGACATGCTTTTAAACACTTTTCTTAAATAAGGTATGTTAGCTAAAATCCGTGATGGTCTTGAAATGTAAAAGCCTTCTTGCCTCCTGTGGAACTTTATTTTCATAACAAAACAGCATTTTTCACAACAAAACAGCTCAGCAGAGATGTTGCAATAGGAGGGGGGCCACAGTATTTGGGTTTCTCATACTAGCTCTACTTCTTAGCTGAAAAAATCACTCTCCTACTGCTTGTGTGGTAATGTAATTTAGCTATCGTCTAAAATGATCTGAAGTAATTACAAGCCTCTCTTTTTTTTTTTTTTTCCCCCCTAGGACATTATTGAACTTCTTATATACATGAAGAATGTCTATCAAAACTGTGAATGTCACAATACAGTCTGGATTTGGATAAATATGTTATACTACAAACAATTCATCAGTAATTCAAGCACTCTAACAAAGTGCTGCAAATGTCTTTCCCTAAAGTTTCCCAGGCAGTTGACAGTAGCTGGAATGGAAGAGTGGAAGAGAAGGAATCTCCACCATCAACACTGCAAGAGGAAGACCAGCATATTTTTTTAGTTGCACACATTTTCACAACAGCACATTTTCAATGGTTACTGAACTTCAGCTTTTTCAATTCAATTCCCAAACTGCAGTTTATTCATGGCATGTTTGCAGCAATTCTTTTGGTTTACATAAACTCGTGACTATGGTTATCCAAGTTTTAGAGTTTATATGCTATTGTGCTACTTGAGGGTAATTTTAGCTACAGTTTTGTACAAGAATAGTCTAGACAACTTAAAACAGAGAGAGTTTCAAACTAGTAGCTACAATTTCTCACTACTTAGGTTCTAAAATCCCTTGCATTGCATGTACCTTCTGTATCAGCAGCTGCACTTAGTAGACAGCTATGCTTTTTCTCATCAGTGAGCTATGGACATGCAAATCTGCCACTTCGGTGTTCTCCTTAGGAGCCTAATTTATAAACATGAAGTAATATTCCCATCATCTGTAACTGTTTCCAAAAGGTACATGGTCACAAACAGCTAATACCGCAACTTTCAAGCAGCTATCAGAATATGAAAAAAAAAACCTTTTAGCATGTACTTTGCATCTCTAGCCCATCACTCCATCTCCATCTTCTTGCTACCCATCCAACTGCCCAAATGGGAAAATTCTATATATGACTGATGCCATTGTTACCAGCAAGAAGGCTCAACTTTAAAGGAGTAGTACAACATCTGGAAGTTTATCTTGCCAAATATAAGGTCATGTAAGACTTTCTGCTTTATCTTTGGGCTCTCAAATGAGAAATGACAGACAGGGCCTTGGACATACCAGGGGATAACCAATAATTATGATTCACTCAGGTAACCAACCAACAAAGAGTGAAAATCGGTCTTGGGGCATAACACATGTGGTGTTTCCAGTGGAAACAGAAAATATCAAGACTGCCCTAGAAGGTAAAGATCCCCTGTAGAAGTCCACATCGAATTCTAGACGGTTGAGGCCAAGAAAAAGTTGCAGAGATCTAACACCACAAGTATGTTCAGAAGTATAGAAAAAAAGGAGAAAATGTCAGAAAGACATCATTTATTTATGGCAGAAAAATGAAAGTAGAGAGGGCATGCCATTGGTGTTTATAAGTAGAGTGGAGGAAGAGAGAGGGAGCCTGCAGGAATGGAAAAAAGACCCTAAACCAAACACAAAAACCCCCCAGGTTTGAGAATAATTTTTGAGTCTTGGCAGAAGAACAAATTGCTGGAAATCAGCAATAGGATTCTAATGACAAAGGTATTGGAGCAACCTTCCAGTGATAGCAAAAGAACTACTTCTGTTTCTGTGTGTAACCTCTCAAGTGCATAAAAGGGTCAAAATAGTTCTCCATAAGACAAAAAGATCCAGGAAGTCTCTTCCAGGTCAGTAACGCCATGGCTACACCTCAGTTCCAGAACTGCCCTGGATGAGTAACCACATTCAGGCTGAAATAGATCAGGAAGTGCTAGAGGAGATATATCTGTAGCAATACAATTTCCTCCTAAGCTGGTAGCAGTTCCATTCTTAGCTTAAACAGATTTTTATTTCTGGGCTGCAAGCATTTCAACTAGCTAGATGGCTGCTAACTATCTCTAAGTGCCAGCAGCAGCTCAGCTTAACCGGAGTGAGCAAACAGGCGTCAGTACTAGCAGCCAGTAATTCCAGCCAATTCCCACCGCCTTGCCTTGGAGACCAGCAGCTGCCAGCAAAAAGGGGTGAACAGGCACGAGCCAAAAGCAGGTTACACTTCCAAAATGCTTGGGAAGTGCCACTCTGGGAAGATGAATTGAAACAAGATGCTACCTTACCCCCACCTCTTGAATGCTCAGTGATATAAACCTGACACCAAAGCAAACTGTGGGGAGAAATGGGCTTTCCTCCCTCATCGACAGTGTGTTTGTGTTTCAGCACTGATAACAGCACTGACCCTGACACTGCTTAAGTCAAGGTGAGCAAGAAATAAAGAACTTATTTTTTGTGTTCAGTTCCCTTACAAGTTGTAGTTACATTTCCAAACCCTCCATTCAAAGATATAGCAATAAATGGTGACCTACGTGACAGATGTGCTGTGCCCATATTTTTCTCCTTTTATTTGTCAGCACTTTATAAAGGTAGCAATTTTTTTTTTTTTTTTTTTAATATGTTCTTCACACCCTGTGAAATGGGCTACATCTAGACTGGCATATCTGTGTATGAGTTAAACATAGATTTATTGAAGTGATTACGGTCATTATCTCTTATTTTCCTTGAATGTGTTTCATCTCACACAGAGATCTACTACTACCCCTGATATAAGCATATCTGAGAGGTGTCACTTTAAAGACTAATTGAAAATATCACATAATATTTCACCTGATGGCACAAAACTGATTTACGATTTTGTGGAAGAGTTATTTTAATAGCTGAGGTCCATGAAGAGTGCAATCAGGACATCAAGTTTTATATCTGGCTGCCTTTTATTAATAGGTTTCTTCTCTACTAGATGTGCCCTTTTACTGAATTCTCTCCATTTCTAGTGAGATAATTCACCCTATCTCTGCTGTTACAGCTACTGCTGGATCTTTCACATGTTTAATAAAGGGTGGTGTACTTTTTCCAAACACTAAATTTCCCGTACTTCCATAAATGTGAAAATCTTAATTATGTATTTTCTGTACATTAAACTTAAGTTAATAAATGAGATTCGACAAGACGGAGATGGCAGTCCTAAGACATGCCATCTGGGAACAGTGGGATCTGTTTACAGTTTCATTTCTCACTCCAAATCCTACTGTGTCCCTGCATGTAAAGATCTGTTAAGGAACAGTGCCACCAGCTAAAACATGCTGGATACCCTTGAGTGGCCAGCAGAACTGGACAGAGTGCTATAGCAGTGTTTAAAGAACTACAGTTAGTTTACAAGCTCTCAGAGAGCCCAGATTTGGAATTGCCACAAATTGCCTTAATTCTGCATCCTTTTAATGTGGCAGCAACATCAAATGAAGACTGCAACAATTTTTGTTTCCAAACCCAAAACTTCAGAAAAACTCAAAGTTGCTGGCAGTGCTGCAATGACAAAGGGCTCAGGTTTGACTTTGGTTTAGAGGCTTCCTTGTAAAGGAGGCAGAGGTTGTGCATAAGAAGAAAGCACGAAGAAAAAGGAAACACCATGACACATGAGGTAGAGGTCAAGTCCTGGCTCAAGAGTTGGTTCCTGTTGTTAGACAAATAATTTGATTTCTTTATGTACAAAAGAGGTGATAATGTCTCCTGGAGTGGAGACAGCTTTTTAAGGAGGTGTTCTCTTTCTATTCTCATATACATGAAGCTTAGCAACAAAGGGCCATGACTTTGGTGGAGGCACTAACACACTTCTAGATGGAGGTAGTATTTGCATGGAATTTGCTTTGAAAGGAAATGCTATCCTAATAGCTTTAGTCCTGTCATTCTGCTCTTTTCTGAGCCATACTAAAGCTCTGAATTTTCTTTGAGTCCTTGAAAAGCCTCTCCTTTAGTTATTTAATTTATATAATACTTATGATCTTGGCAGTTGGATGCTTTGCAGGAAAGAAAAAATTTAACATTACATAAGCCACCCACAACAGGTAACAGAAGCTAAATTACTGCTGTTGATGCTATTGAAAACCTTGACAGGCAAATTAACAAAACAAAAAACAAATCCATCAAAAGCTAAACACAGCACATCAAATTCGCTTTATACATTCCAAGGCACAAAACTTGGTTGGATGCAAGTGGCAAACTGGAGAATTCTGCTGGACAAGCTCTGCACTTGTCTTGCTTGCTCCCAGGACCAGGCTGTCTGGTGGAGATCCCTCACTGAGAGGCAGCAGAGGTAGCAGATGCAGACCTGCCTCCCAGTTTTCTTGGCTACTTGCTGCTAAACAGTGCTAAACATTTTCCTTCTCTGGAACGTAAAGTTGCTACCACATTACCTTCTTTCAAGGAAGAAATGGGTAAAGGTCAGTGCCCCCAGGAAAATGGACACAAGTCCTAGGGAGTCATGAGCCTGCACTAAGTCAGGCTGCTGTTCCCCTCATCACAGGCAAGATGTACACCCTCCCTAATCAGTTTCACATGGACCATGTGGCTCTACAGCTCCTGAATGCTGGTTTTATGTAATTAGGAAAACTAGAGATATTCAGTTCTCCAGTGTGTACAGAGAACAGTATGTTAACTGACTTAACTAGGCTTGCATTCAGCACTCTTTAGGAAAATAAAATCTTGCTTTGAGAGGCAATGTGATCCTACAAATTAACACTGGGATGAGAAGCAATGCATTCAACAGACTGTTACTGAAATGTCATGTGTACCTGGCCCACATTGGGAAAATCATGAGCTTCAGCAAGATGCAACCTGCCACCCCAACTCAAACACTTCCCCCTCCCAATTAGTCAGCCATGAGAACTGGCCTGATCTTCAGAGGTGTTGAGCACCTGCAACTCATTCTGACTTCCACATCAATAAAACAAATTCCGTGGGTGGCGTGAATGACTATTATATCTGAAAATCAAGCTATTTGGGTAAAAATTTCATGCTCTTTTTTTTAGGGTTCTGGTTGCATTATGCCTTGCTTTTCCCGTTTCAGAGATCGTAACAGTTTTACCAGCTTCCTACAAGCATAGTGTTTGTTACTTAGGAAAACACTAAATAGATGTTGGTAGTTATTATGTTCTCACTGCTTCTGCAATGAACATGATTCTGACAGCTGCTGGTTCCAGAAGGCACTGGGCGAGTTTGGCTTCACCAGCTGCTCTGAGGGCAGAGATTTCCAGCCTGAAACCAGGTACCACTGTCAGCTGGCAGAGCCACACTGCATCCCAAAGGCAATACCCCAGGCAAAGACCTGCCTCTGAAACATTCAAATTCCATGCTAAACCCAAACAACACGGGCAGTGATCACAGTAGCCCACAAGTCCAGTGGTAATTCCATAAATTTCACTTTAGGAGTTCAGTCTGCATGACAGACATGGAGCTGAAATGTAAGAATATCATGATCACAGAGATCTAACAATTTTGTTGTGTTGTGAGTATTGCAGAAGTAGTATAGCCATGATGGTCTAAGAGCAGAAGTAAATCAAAGTCTGTGGGGAAAAGTGAAATGTTTCATTAGACTAGTGTGGTAAAGTTGGAATCAACAAAGAAGTGATTGGACACACAGCCCTTTTTTTAGGCCTGAAATAGAAACAGCAGCTGTGGAAGATGAAATTAACCCATCAGGCTTTCTGAATTAAAACCAAAAATGTAGTAAGTACCTGTGCAGACCGAAAGCTTATTAAACGTTCTGGACAAGAGTGAGAAATTTATTTAACCCTCTTCAAGATTAGAGTGATTAAGTCGGAGTGGAATGTGTTAAATGAAAACAGGTTTCAAAAGAGGGTTTAATCTCTTAGTGTTTGTAAGAGAGATGATTTCTAGTACCTGTTCTCCTGTTTTGGTATTTTATTGTGTCTCTGTGTGGGCAACACCAAAAACCTCAGGGATGGTCTGTCTGCACTGAGAGAATTATCCCCCACCGGAAGATGGAAGTTTCTGTCCATCAGCAGATACACAAACTCATCCTGGCACATCATGGTGCCTTGGCTATTGTGTCCCAGATGGAATGTGGCACAGTGGATGGGCTGCAGAAATGCTTTGTAAAGGCTCCAAGCATGACTGTGGATGTGAAAGGATGTGTTGTCAAATTCAGTGTTTGCTCTTCAAATCCAGAGGTACCTGCTCGCCCCGAGCATTTGTTCCTGGGGACTGAAGTTAGTGGAGCTGCAGCTATGGAAAAGGAAGGAGTTCTGCTTCTGAATTTTATTTTTTTTTTTTCACATAGGACCTTGTAAATTGTTAATGATTGATTATATAGGTCCCAAATTATGCTGATAGCAATAGTGCTTGACACTATTTTCAGGTTTTTTTAATTCACAGATGCCAACCACCTGCCTACCGAGTGCTCCTATCCAGTAAAGGACTTCTAAATAACTGATCTCTGTGAGTGATCTATTTTGAGCAAATTAGGTGAGGCTTGAAAAGCTGAACAGTGGCTGATTTTCTTCAGGCAAGCATATTTGTCTGTGAGTGTCTTACCATAACTGGTAAATTGTAGTTTGATACTGATCAGATTATTTAAGGTAATTCAGTGGAGTGATATTCAAGAGAGTTTGACAGAGGGACAATTGTTATTGAATTTAATAAAAATCAATAAGGAGATCCATGTTTCCAGTGCAAATGATAAAGCTTTCATATATAAGATAGAGCACAATTAGAGATAAAAAAATTTGAATCTGTTTTTATTTTCCTTTACATTTTCCCTATTCCCTTTTTTTTTTTTTTGAGATAGATCATGATAAAGTCAAAATGTAATAAAGTTGTCTTTGTGCTTATACTGCAACCATTTTTTTAAGAAGATTGACTGAAATGAAATTGCATGGGGTGAAGATGAACTAGATGACTTTTGATTTGCATGGGCTGGAACACAGAAGGTTGATATTTATCTTGGGGACATATTGAGGACAAAGAAAGATACTATCAGAGAGAGGATCATGGTGGACAGTCTGGGGCACATTCGTGCTGGACCTGACAGTACTATAATGGCTAGGAAGGTACGGTCATCAACTGGTACACTGGAGAGAAAACCTGTTATTTTCCGTGCAATCTCCCTTGACTTCATTAGTCACAGTGTCATCTAGTTGCATGTTTGCAAGTACTTGTGATTTAGGATAGACTTTCTTTCTGACACAGGAAAAAAATTGTAATGATGGCTGATTTGTTATTTCTCTTCTGACTCTTTTCCATAAGTAGTCAATAGAGCAGTCCAAGAAGGGACTTCATCTTGAGACTTCAGACTCAATGTTTCCTTGTATTTTTCCTGAAATTGACATATGAGGAGGGGTACTAGACTTAATTACTGACTTGTTAAAGAAATATGAAGAAAAGAGTCAACAAAGTAATTCTAATTCCCCATACACCAGCATTTTATTTGATTATTCCTCTAGGGAGACATTTTGGCTTTTGACGCTTTGGTTAGCAGATTTTCCTTGACTGAAGAGGTTTGAATGGTTCTTTATCAGCTAGAGACTGGGACAGCTGCTGTTGTGTTAGTTAGTCCTTCTGCTCAGTACTTGTATGGTTATTTTTATGGCATTTTGAAGTCTTGCAAAATGATTAGGGAAACTTCAGAAACACTTCATTCTGGCCTGCTTCTTGTTTTAGTTCATCATTTTGGAATGGTTAGATAAAGGAAATTATTTTCCAGATTCTAGCATTCGCATGCACAACTCCTTCTGTGTATTTGGAATGGTGAATCTTAACCAAATGATTACTGATGCTCATGTCCTCTAGGAGACTACTATGCTCTTGGAATAACCTTATAAAGCAGATGAAAAATTTTGAGCTAACAATTTATCACCCCTCCCTCTGCTAAGACACTTTCTTCATTTCACAGACAGAAGCTGCCTTTTCCTTTTGGTAATCTAACTGGTTAACATAAAGAAAATAAGTTCGAAGTAATTCCTCTCTATCTGCATTTATCTTTGAAATTTGCAGCTTTCATTTCAGACCTGCAAAAGGCTTTGCATTCCTGCAAGATATCTATTTTCTCCATCCGTGGCAATTGGGCCAAGAAAAAAAATATTACCTTTGTCTACAAAGTGCTTTGCCCTAAGTCACCATTCCTGCTTGAAATGCAATGGCACAAGTCCAGGTTCTCAGCTGAGGCAGAAGGCCAAAAGGATTACAAACAATTAAAACCATCTTAATCCCCATTAAATGGTGGTGAATCACTAGGGAATGTCCAGGGCAGATCAAAAGCTGTGGCCATGAGAAAAGCTGGTACAGGGAGGCACTGTGGGAACACACAGAAGATGCTGTTCTTTCCAAGGTCCCCATGCAGAGGATGGACAGGCACCTTAAAAATGGGGGTGATTTATCTTGGTTTTAAACATGTGTTTTTTACCAGTAGTGATTTTGCCCTGAAAAAAAGTATTTTAAACAGACTGCCTACTCATTGCATTATTCACTACTCCTGCCCTCAGAGGCAATGGCACTTGGGTAAGGGACCTGCTGTCAGGCACACACAAGACCCCACAGTTAATAGGTAAAAACTACAATCCAGGAAAAACAGCTTCATGTAGTCCCAGGTCATGCCTGCATATGGGAATGTGCATGGCTAGAGTCTGAGTCAGAAAATAGCTAAGATCTGGGGGGAGAGAAGGAAAAAAACTATTTGCATTGTTGAATAGCCCAGGGATACTTTTCATAGGTCAGCTATGAGAACACCTACAAAGGGGGCATTTAGAAGTCTCAAAGCTTCTAGAGTGTAAAACTATTTTAAAGAGGAACTGTCATGTTTATGCATCATGGAAACATCCAGAATTCTCTTACTAAGGAGAAAACAGAACACTGGAGCTTTGGCAGTATTGGTGCCTTGTTGTGTCATCCCACAAACCAGGTAAAAATCTTCTGAAACCCTCAAGGGTGAAATGTTTATTGATTGCACAATCCCATTTTCAAACTTTCCTTAGAATACTTGATAACTAGATACTGACAGACTAAAGAGTATCTGACCTGTTGCTTTAGTAGGAGAACAAATTTTCCAGGCCCCAGAATCTATGATTGCCTGAAATAAATGAGAATGTAATGCCTTCAAAATGGTTAGCAAACGAAGTGAGGAAAATCATCATTCCAAATTGATCTTTAGCCTGTAGTTCTGCCATGGGTAGGTATAAAAGAACATGTTTTAGTCTGCTTACGGCTATCATAAAATCAAATTTTTTTTGTGTTGTCCAAACTTTGTTTCAAATAAAGTAATAAAGGAAGAATTGATGGGGCTGAGGAAGAACTTGCGCATCTTTTCCAAGCTCCCAGATGAATCATAATCACACATGTCTGAGTAATCAATTTCACTAGTACATTTCCCAAACTCCCGAGCTGTAACTACGACAATGCAGTTAGAGATTGATGTCTTTAAAAAAAGAAAAGAACTTAATTCACCCATCTTCTTTACACCCTGTTAAGAGTAATTAAGTGCCTTCAAAGTAAGGTAGCAGTAGATAACCTAGCACTGGAGTGACCCCTGCAAAGTAGACATGGGGCCACAGGGATGAGTCGTGTTCTGTCTCCACCATATGGCTTTGTTATAATTCTATAATTAGGGAATGCTGTCAAAAATTATGTGTTCCATTGTAATTGAAGACAGCACTACAGACATAAACCCAAATATAAATATATGTGTATAGAGGGGTGGATAGCACACTGATGTGCACATAACATATCTAATTCTGTTGATTCTGCCACCTTAGTTTTGGCATTTCATCACTTTGGTGTGTTTGGCTTTGCCATTGTCACAGTTTTGCTTTTGTGGGAGACTACCAGGCTGCAGATCTGCATGATCTGAGCAACAGGTGATGCAAGAGTATAGCACAGAGATGACAGCCAGGAAATTTCACTCTGCTGCTGACTCCATCACCACTTTCTACTGTGACCTTGGGTCATGTCACCACTCTCCTGGTGAATCCATCTCTAAAATAGGGGTTGCACATTTTGGATCTGTTTGAGCTCATGTCAATTGGCTGTGCCACTTTGACCATGGAGGGAGCCACTCTTCTTCCAGCACGTGCCCAGTGTCCTCCAGTACTCTGGGGAGAGATGTCCAGGCATGACTGGTGAATAATGCAGTCTGAAAATGAAGCAGTAAGATACCCAGTTTTGAATTAGAAGAAGAGAAAACCACCAGAGAACTTAGTTTGATTCCATACATGAATAAGTCTAGAAAATATGCGAAAGTTCTATGTGAGACTGAACATATCAAAGTACAGTACCTGTTTTTATTGTTTTTTGTAGTTTGCTGGAAGTTATCCATAGCTGTTGACAATAGTTAATGGCTTTACTTAACATCTTCTGCCAGACAGAATTATTCATGAGAGCCAAGCTAATGTGGGTACTAAACAGACTTGATTCTTTGTGACTGGCACTTGTGCTGTCCTAAATTCATCAGTCACCTAAACATGTGATGTGTTACTTTCTCAAGTAAAACACTGAAGTCGTATTAAATATATTGAGCAGAAAGCTTGTTAAATGCTTACTAGTACCAAATGGATATTTTGCAATAGCAACAAATGATTTTACACATCACTATCTTTGGGTCAGGAGAATTTTAAAGTGATATAGTTATTAAGCAATTTATGTTTTTCTTTTCCCATTTACTTGTGTAAAAATTTACTATTGTGACAACCAACGAGCAAGTTTTCTATTATGTACTGCAAGTATTTTTGTATAACAATCCTTATTTGCAAAAAAGAAACCCAAAACCCTTTCCTAAATAGATTTAGCTTCTTCCTTCTTCTCCTGTAAATAAAAGGTAAAATTAAAACACTTGTCTATGTTCAACCTCTTTTATTGTTATACTGACTAGTCACAATCTCTTCTGAGGTGATATTCTGTCAAGCCAGAATGATTTTAATGGCCTCCATGAATTCTTTTGGCAACTGTAAACTTGCCTTGGGAAAGAAAAAAGCTTCTTTTATTGGTGACTGCTTAAGCCAAAAGACATAACTATATAACCAGTGGCATTTGAACCAAATTCTTTTCTAACTGCAGTTATATCTTCCTCTTAGTTCTGAACCAGTATGGAAAGAGATTATGAACTTGGCCTGTGCAGAGGAAGAGGAAAGAATGCAGTGCATGGTTGCATGTGAGCATCTAGAACTTCATCTTTATAAGTCTCTCTGTCTAAAGTGCCTGTACCAGAGCAGACTAGACTGAACTACATGATAGGTAGAAAATGCATCTCTGATATTGTCTTCTATTACTATTTTTTCCAGGTAATCACTTTAATAGCAAGAATATAGTATTCAGAAAAGTAAGGAACCTATTTTTTCACTTAGGAAGTGGTCTTATTTACTACTCCAGCACAAAGACAATTTGCACAATACTTTTTCCATTCATTTTTTAAATGGGATTTTTTTTTTCATAGAACTCTATGCAGCATGTGTTCAAAGCCCACAAAAACCAGGGAAAGTTTGCAAGTGCTTAAGATGGTTTTAGATTAGGATTTTCTTTAAAGTACTGGATTTTATCTAAATATTTTCCTTCTGTACACCTTTTCTACAACAGATACACAAAGGAAATTTATCATAGAGCCATTGTAAACCCCACATAGATAAAGAGAAGATTAAAAAATTAAAAAGCAGAATAACAACCAATTTCAGAAAAAGAGATTTTATGTTAGATACAGAATATACCATTCTCATTATCACCATTATTCATCAGGATGATTCAAACCAACAACTGATGTCTGTTTATTTGAAATCTTTTTCCATGTATTGTTTTCCACAGAATCAGAGGTGATAAGGTGATAGAATGTCTGTTTTCTTTTATTTATTGATTAAAAAAGAAAAATAGAATCTCCCTCACTTCCATGAGCAAGTAAGCATAAAATGCTTGTCCGTGTTTCTTTGTTTCTCGTGCATTAGAAGCTGCATAGGGTCATGAGCAGTCAGCATTTACCCAAGCACACTGACACATGGATGTTTCCAGAACTCATGTTAAGTTTACAGTAAATTATAGACGTACATTTCTGGGTATGCTCAATAGAGGATTAGGCACCTATTATCAAAGAAGTATGAACAAAAATTTGACCAGACCATACCAGACGCAGACTTTGCTTGGTTATTCTTTACAAATTACTTCCATGCATTGGGATGACCTGTGCTTGTTTGTTCCTCACTTCATATTGCAACAATTCAAGACTCATTCAGCTAATAGCATTGTCTCAGAAAAAGAAAAATTACAATGGCTTGTTCATCTTTTATGCATATGTGCTCTGTGATTTTTTTTTTTTTGGTGATTTAAAGTATAAACAGTCATTTTTATACATCTGACTCTTTGCCACAGACCAGGAATTTTCATAGAGAAATGGAATCTTGCATGTGCAGCCCTCTGTTAAAGGAGTTCTTCACGTCAAGGTGTAAGGGAAGTTTGGTTCAGGTAGAAGGGGTTGTTTTTCTGTTATTTTCCCTAGACAGCAGCTCAAAGGTTAAGTCCCAGCTTCCTACATACATTTTGAAGATTTTGAACATTTAACCTAGAAATTACATCTGTCCTCTGCATATGATAAGTTTGATTTTTTTATTTTACTAATGCACTGTCAATCTGGCAATCCAATTCTTCTTATTAGAAGCTGGTATTGTATAATGACTTTTCAGTAATAATGAGAAAGAGGTAAAGCATCCAAGATGCTTTTGTTCAGTCATTATCTGAATGACTAACTAGGAAACAAGTGCTATTCTAGCACAGACAGCTCCATCTCAAACAGCGCTGCTTTTCAGAAAGCCAGTTGTGGACTTCCCTCATGCACTGTACAGAGAACAAAAACTTAACACTCTGAGCACAACCCTGAGAGCTGGACACTAAAAAAAAATCTCTGCTAGCATGCATTGACTAAATACTTAACAGGATCTAGCTCTTGGACTCTTGATTTACATTCAGATTTGAAAAGAAGCTGGTAGAAAGAAATGTGATGGTGAAAGATGGTGAAATGAACTTCATGGAATTTTAATTCCTGTTATCAAAAGTGTAAATATGGCCAGCTGCCAGGGCTCTCATGATGCAGGACAGCCTGCTATGCTGGACTAAACCATACGTCTGAGCCCTAACTGAGGATTAAAAGAGACAGCTATCAAAATCAGTGAGTTACTCCTGAGTTAGTCATCACTTAGTCCAGTCATCAGACAGACATGATAGAAAATGAATCTATACGAGTCTTAAAATAAGATTGAAAACTGGTGGTTCACTAGTTAACTAAAAGTATTTGGTGTTTATTTTCAGAACCAGTTTCAAAGCTCTGTGTAGGGCAGGGAAATTAGCTATGTCATCAGAATATTTTACTTTTGAAATCAAACTTTTTCATACTTAAAAGCCACAGCCTGAAAGGTAGTAACATCCTATCATTCAGACAGCTATTTTCTGCCTCCCCTATTCTTCCCCATCTCCCATCTCCTGAGTATAGATGAGACATCAACAGAAACATTCAAATGAGGCACAACACTTGAGTGGTGGCTCATCCTATCAGGAGTCTTTCAGAGAAAGGAGAACCAGCCATTCAGTAGTTTTGCAGGACAGACCTTAGGCTCAATGTAGGTTTGGGGCTCTATTCTCCTTATACCTCTTCACTTGTTTTCATATACCCCTGCATACATACACACATCTTTTTCCACACTGTACAATAATAAAAAGATGCTACTTCTCTGTGGGAATGCAAAGATAAAATGTGAAAGAGAAGATTGCTTGAAGGATTTGTATTCCTTAACACATTTAATTCTCAGTTTTGTAGGAGTTAGGAATGAACCTCTGCAATCAGATGATAAATTCACAGCAAAATTCAGGGTTACAAGACAGCAGGTGCATATAAATGCAGGAAAACTGCAAATGCTGGTATGAAATGCATTTATGTTGCAAATCTTGTTGTCAGAGGGAGTCAATTGCTGTATCTTAGATGCTGACTCTTTATGAGTTAGTTTTCTGAGTTTAAAGGCAAGGCCCATAACATTCCCCTTGTTTTCAGTGATGTGATTTGGGCCTACTCCACCTGGGAGGAGCTCTCTTTCTGACTAATATTACCTACCCACTCAGTATATCAAGTTTCCCTACCAGTTCCTTCAGAATAACATTAATTTAGGAAACCCATGCCTAAATTTCTAGCATTTTCTTAAATATCAGCTATTATATGTCTACAGAACACACAACATTAAAAGTTTGATGTGATTGTGGATTTCTGAAGAATGGTAATCATGCATCCATCATCATCTTAAACTTTCACACCTCAGTGTAAAAGCAAGTGTCACATCTTTATCTTTTCAAACTGAGTTGAGCAATTTGATACAAGAGTAGATGATGATAGGGTTAACCTTTCAGTAAAGCATGGCATAAAGGTACTTGCTTACTTTATTGTGAAATTGAAGTCTACCATCAAACTCAAGTCTCTTGTAGGCCTGTATTTTCATGTAAATTTTTCTTTCAGATAGTCAGCTTGAACTGACACACCTTTACAGCACCAGTTGTACCAAAACCACTTTCCCCAACATGTGAAGACTTCATTTTTTCAGTGAGTGATTTAAGTAGGAACAGGAGCAAAAAAGACTAAGGGTTCATAGTGATTCACATTTCTAAGTAACTATGCAAGTGTTCATAATACAGCAGTTCAGCAAATTCTGTTGGTAGTGAAACAGCAAGAATTAACCCCATATAGGCTATTCGTTTTTATCTGATGGCTGTAATGAACCACAGCCATCTTGGACCACTACCTACAACAATACCATGTCTAAATTTAGTTATTTGATGTATTTATCTATCCTAGCTATGACAGAAGTAATATCTTCTTAGAAGCTTTCTGAGACAGATTTCCTTTAAGGTCTATAGTTGTGGTGTGAGTTTTGGTACAGGGAGGGTCCAGCATGAGAAAGCAAAAATAGAATCAAGGGGTTTATATTTGAGAACTGGTCTAATTATATGTTTTCTCAAGTCAACAGAGGATAAAGGAGTAAGTCATTGCTAGGTAGGATGGTAAGTGTGATGTATCGGTTACCTAGTGTACAGGCAGTTTTGGCTGAAAAGCAGAAGACACACTATAGATTCACTGTTATTTTCTCTTCCATTCCTCCACTTCTATCCTCCTTATTCTGGGCTAGATACAACTTAGGAAATAGATCTTTTTTTCCCTACATCTGGCATGGCATTATGAATGTATGACTTCATCCACAAACATGCAGATAAAAAGGAATGCGTGTGTTTTTGTGGAAAGCCTCTCCATATAAACCGCTTCTTTTTCTTGGAGTTACCACTGACTGCCTCCAGCACTGATTAATCTGATTAGTCATAGCAGTTTGATGTTACATTTTCTGTGGTCTTGTTTTCTCATCATTGAGAGCAAAACTTGCCCCTGTGTAATGAGGAGGCAACCGGAATGGCACGACCTTGCACTTGTGAAGAAGGACTGCGCCCCAGCCTGTTTCCCTGCTTGAATTCCCAGAGCTAGCAACTAGAACTTAAAAGGAAAAAGAAGCAAAAATAGGCATGCTTTCTATTGAAAGAAACAAAATCCAGTTGTTTTCCCCTACTCTTATCAACATCAGAACAAAGCATCTTCCTGTATGATTAAAATAAAAAATTCAAACATGTCATGTGTTGTTCCATTTTCTTCTCAAGGTAGACACTAAAATTCAAATTCCACTTTATCAATTTTTTAGTTACTTCCCAGGGAAGCTACTTCAGCCATTTCTATGAAGGAAATTTGGGGAAAATACATTGTGTTGCTGTGCCAGATTATTATGGTGATTTTTTTTCTTTGTTGACATTTGCCCTACATTTTGAAGGAGATGCCTCATGTTTGGAAAAGAAGTGCAGCTAACAACAGCAGATCTGTTGTCATCTCTTCTTCCTCCAAACCTCTGCATGCAAATAGATCTCATCTCCTTAGATACTGGACTACTTTGAATTTTGCCCTTTAGTCACTTGTACATTTTATCACTCACATCTGACATGCAACTGGATTGTGACCCAAGCTCAAGATGAACCTGACTTATTGGCATGCTGAGACTGATGCCCATTTACTATCAGCTGCATGTGTCTGAACTAAAATCATTACCTGTGAAGTGCTGCTTTCTTGAGCAGCTCTTTCACATTTGTTGCAACTGTGTTTATCACCACAGTGCATTGTTGCAAAGTCCTTCTGGATCTCTGTCTTTCCCCACGTGACATCTATCAGTGCTAGAGAAGCTTTACAGCTACAGTATAGAGGGATGTGTAGAATGAAAAACTTAATAGAAGTGGAGCCTCACAATGAAGTGACATATTTCAGCAAAACACTATCTGTAGCAGATATTTCCTTAATTGCAAAATTGCTTTATCATACCCATTTTATTTTTAGTGCCAGTCTATCTTTTGTAAGTATAAGATATATTAACACTTTATATGTTTGTTAAACTTAATTCAGATAGTGAAACACACAGCTCCTTATCTAGAAAATTACCAAGTGTAATGGGTAATGCTTCAAAAACTTATTCAGAGATTCAAGTTTTTAATAATACTTGACAAGAATAACCTAAAATAGTTCTCTTCCCAATTTTAGATCTAACCTGAAAACTGAAGAAAACATTTGCATCTATGTGTCAATGTCACTAAACATTTAGCTCAGCTAATACTTCAAACTTTGATGTGTTGAAGTTCAAATAGAGTTCTGACTGCCTTCAAAGAGTCTGAACCCACCAGAAACAAGATATACATCCAGCCTTGATCTCCTCATTTCCAAACGTGAATAGATTAACTTGTCCAGCATGAATTCTGTCTGTATCTTTCTCTATGTACTGTTAAATAAGGCCTGAATTTTATTAAAAACTAAACATATTCTTAAAGGGCTGAAAGCTTGGCTTGTCATCTTCTTTTCAAATGTACCATTAGCTACACAAAATAAATAAAGGAAGGAAGAAAAGATAAGAAAAACCTTTTTTAATTAAGCAGTATGAAGAAGACTTATTTGTTATTTTCAAACCTGAAATTTCCCCTTTCACTTGGCTTCCCATTATAACGTGATGATGGACATAACACAAGAACTTGTATTGAAAAAAATCAGGATTGTTAGGTGTGAAAGTTTTTTGCATAGCAGTTCTGATTAATTTTCTGCCTTTCACTACCTCAGATTGTCTCCTCTGAGTAACTGATATTTTTCAGAGTCTTTATTATCATGGCTGCAGGGAAATCACTATTATATTTGTTTGCAATATGAGATAAATAATAACTTCTGGTTTTCAGACATACTATTCCAAAACAAAATTGGAATTTTCTCTTTTTTTTCAGACAATATCTATAAACAGCATGCAAGTGAAGTGATCTGCTGTGTTGCAATGGAGAACTGTCCTTACTTGCCCCTGCTTCTCTCTCTTCATCTTCTCTATTTGAGAGTCATTTCAGGCTCTGCAACTTCCAGAATCACCCCAAACCACCCAGATTTTTCATTCTGTTTTCAAGAAACATGCAGGCCTTCAGTAAATCTATTACTTAAACATTTAAAAACATGAGAATTTTCAACAGTGGAACAGCTTCACCTGAGGGCAAAGTTTCAAGCTTAAGGTATTTTCTGTTCAGATAGTGACTTGTCTTTTCAGAGGCACAAAAGGAAAAAAAAATAAATAAAAGGAAGGGAGAAAAATAAAGAAGAAAGATCTTGTTTGGCTGGAGTCCCAGAAAAAAAAAAAAATTTGAGATACATGACTCATACACTTTGCAACAGAAGCTGTGAATGCTGTAAGTGCTGAAAGTACAAATACTTGAGTTATGCACAACCTGAAGCACCACTCAAAATGGAAACAGGGAGATTTGAGCTTCTTGGGAAAGCTGATGAAGACAAAAACTGGTGCTTCCTTGATTATGACAAATATGATCTTAAAAAGCTACATCAGCAGAAGAAGAGCTATGCTAAGGCTTTAGAGCATGTGGCTGATCCTGCAGCTGATATCAGACTGAATGTGCTGCAGCTTCACCTGAAATATAGCAATGTGATCTGTGCACCAGGTGCCATCAGAAACCTGTCGAGGGGCAGTGGATTTTTAGGATACTTTTGAGATATTTCAAAAACATTTATTCAAAGCAGGTTGACAACTGCTTGCTCTAGAGATACACGTCCCAGAGAATATGGTATAATCTTTAAACTCCTTCATACCCCAAAGACCACTAGTTTCTTCTAAAGGAAAAACATCTTAAAAACCCCGGAGTTCATCTTTTATAGCAACACTGTTGAACATTTAACAGCTGAAACACTGAAGCTGAATTGGTTACTTCTGGTTTTCGCTACTTAATGTTTGCCTTCCTCTGGAAAGCATGGGAGTAAGAGTAGGGGGGAAGCATTTAAAATGTTTCAGTCCTTCGCAGAACACTTTGTAGCTACTAGTTCGAGCAATACTGCCCTAAAGGTTGAGGTGGGTGAGTAGACCCTACTCAGGCTGGCATTAAAACGTTGCCTGAGGATTTTGCAGCTCATTTTCTGCTCTTAGAGATGGTGGTGGCTGTAAGCAGGTGTGGTCCCCCCGCAGGAACATTTCAGGGCTGGACTGACTCACTGCTCCGCTCAACATGAGTACTGGAGCATGGTGTGTTGGAGCAATTCACCTCCGGAAGAAAGGCTGGAAGGAAGGAAGGACGGAAGGACGGAAGGACGGAAGGAAGGAAGGAAGGAAGGAAGGAAGGGAGGAAGGGAGGAAGGAAGGAAGGAAGTGCTGCATTACTGGACATTTACTGCTTTTGTGTGTAGCAGAAGTGACTGGAAACTATTTGTACATGAGTTGCCACCTAGCAGTGATGCTAGAGAAAATAAGAGAAAATCCTGTTCATAGACTTTTTTTGTTAAAGATCATAAATTGATCAGATTTTTGCCTTCAGTGAAAAAAAGAAATTAAAAAAACAAACCCTGCTGCCAAAAACCTATAATCAAAGCCAAAAAGCTTATATTTTTCTGAGCCAAAGAAGAATTTGGCAATGGTTCAATATGCAAAATATTTTGTTTAAATGCCCACCCAAAATAAAATTCCCATGGTTATCTATGCAACACATATTTAATTCCTTGACAAGAAAGTGGTGTGCATTTAACTCAATGCACAGTGACTTAGCTATGTAGCCCCCATTCAGCATTTTAATGACTTCCATGGTGCCAATGGTGGATCCAGTTCCACAGATTGCAGTTGATTCCAAATGACTTCAGGTCAAGCTTCATGTCAATAAGGCCTAAATATACAGGGCTTCTTCAGAGTAGTCTAAATGAACATACAGAAGGAGTATGAGAGTGTCAGACCAGAATACTTCAGCAAAGATTAAGCCTTCTTACAGAGAAGGTGAGGAACAGGACAATTTGAATAAGCAACCCTGAATCCCTGTGGCATATGTTGCTGAATGCTGTTTGAGGGTGATTTAGCGTACTCTCATTAAAACACTTCAGAGTGTTTGCATTTTTATTGACTACTTTGTTTTAATCTATAGTAATTTCAACCATGTTGTTATCTGTCAACTTCATCGTATATTTGTGAGCACTCTCTGTTCAAGTGGCTCCACTATGGAGCTGAAGTCTTGTTGATAGGCCCTTGAAATCAGTTTAATTATTAAATTCCCATCAAACATTCCTTATATTCACAACAGTTAATGTAACCAATACAGTGAACCTAATCTTCCTTCAAAGCAATATAGAAATAAAAATTTACTTATGCAAAAGGCACAGGTCTTTCTGCTTCAGAGCATGACTCTGCATCATTTTGTCACAAAAGGCAAAATAAAGTGTGATTGTGGCATGCAGCATGTTTAGAGTTAGGTGGGTATGCCTTAGTAGTGGGCATCAGAGTAGGGCAAAAATCAGTCTGAAACACAAGAGCAAGAGTTCCTCCAATTTTCATGAGATTTAACATGGCTCAAAGTCCAGCCTAAAGTGCAGCACCAGTAGTGTTGCATCCCAGACACCCCAGTAAGAGAGAGCCCATTCACCAGTCCATGTTTTAACTCCTCCAGAGGAAAGTTAAGTAAGCAGTGGCAGCAGATGAGAGGAACAGGAGAGAAGAAACTGGTCACTTTCCAGTTCCCCTTCCAGTCAGTGTTGCTGGTTATTTCAGCTACATTGGTATAGGCAATCGGCAAAGCTCAAGGACAAGAGAGCTCACCCATTGCCTGTGCTCTGAACCTCTGTGCCACCACTGACTTGTCCTGGCCCTGCATCCCTTCACCACCAGCAGAGCAGCATGTGCAGCAACAGTGGTGAGATACAGTGGCACAGGCTTGTGTCTGGGCTGGCATCCAGCAGAGGGATGCTGCAGAGCCCTGGGATGTGTGTTCCCAGTAATGGGAAAGCCTGGACAAAGTCTGTCCCTTTGCATCTGCATTGCTACTGCTGCTTCTTTTGCCTGCATTCAGTCAGTGAAGCTGGCTTAGCCTGTACTGCCATTCTATCTACAAATGTTGGATGCACTTTGGAAACAATCTCTGGATATTTATGATGTGCCCATCACTACCATACCATAAGTAGTCACAAAATTGTGCAGAACTTGAAGGGCTGCTTATGCAGGACTGAGTAAGTTTGATTTTTCCTGATTCAATAAGGTATTCTTATCCTGGGGAAACACAATGAGGAAAATAGGAATTCCATTGCAATAATCTTTAAAGGGGGAAAGGAGACCATAATTTGGCAGTGGACGATTTTTACAAAGGACTGTATGGCATTTTTCACACCCAGAATCTTCAACCTATTAGAATATGCCTTTTTGAAAAGTATGCGTTAGTTAACTTTGTACTTCCTGACCTGACAAAGGACTGCATGGTTGTGTTCTGCAGCTTATGCTATTTGAGAGTTCACACATATGCATGACTGATTATTATGGTCCCTTTCCCAAAAATTAATAATCTAGTCTCAACACTTCAATTCATAACACATGAATTGCTTAAGTTCAAGAAGAGAATTCTATTACATAATTATTTCTATATTATTTCACTGGAGTTTATTGTGATAAAGCTAAAAAAGCTGTAGTGCAGAAAGTTGTTATTCAGCACATTGTCCTGGATAAGAAGTTAATGAAACTCTCATCCTTTGAATATTAGCCAAAAAAATAGACATTTTGGCTATGTTTTTAATTTGACAATTTGGAAACGCCAAGACGAGGTGCCACATATTCTGGAGAACAGTTTCTGGGAAGTAAAAGAATTCAAATGGAAAAAGCTTGGAGGACGTGCAAACAGCCATGCCATGTGGTTCTGTCTCTCAAGCTCTTACACCCACACACACTTTCGATGCAGATAATTGCATTTTCCAAAAGATTAGTGATTTTCAGCATGCCAATGGGGTTTTATCTTGAGGTATAAGTAGATTTTTTTTTATTTTGAGGCAGAGAAGACATAGAGTTTTATGTTTCTGCATGTAACATGCCTACAGATTTTGATTTTGTCATAAGGCCAAACATTCAGCAAACGTGGGGGTTTACCGATCTAGGAGAGAAATCTGCCCATCTTTAACTATGCAGTTATATCTAGTGGGGCTCCTGATGGACCACTGTCCCTGTAATATCTCAGTGCACCTAGTCAGAAACAACAAAATATTTCTCGTGGCCTAAGACTTCCTTTCCTGCTACTGATAAGAATATAATTTTTTTATAGGAAGGTGGTTTTTTTTTTTATTTCTGATGCATATGTGTAAGAGGGAAGGGTATTAGAATAATGCCCTTTTTATTAATCATTTCTATGTTCAATTATATTTTCTGTGAGAGTCTGATGGTTAGATCTATATACTCAATAAGAATCTGTAGACTAGACCAGCTCCAGGACACATAATTTTCCATACACATGATTCCTTCCTGCTGATCCACAAAACATTTGCCAATAGCTTTAAAGTCAGAGAAATCAAGTAGCAAGACAATTATTGTAGAACATTTGTCATTTAAAGATTCTTCTTTTTAAAAATGGCATTTATGTATGTATGACTCTCCACTAAGACTTTACTAAATGATTTTCATTTGGGACCTTCACAGGTTATAGGACTACCTGGATTTTATCACTTTTATCTGAAGCTCAAAAAAGACATTTCTGCGAGACCTTTGGTGCAGATGCAGCTTTTGTGATTCAATTGGGATAAAAAGCTCGGGTAGATATGACACACCAAGCCACAGAGAAGCCCAAAGAATAGCCTGGGAAGTCTGCAACACACTTACTATACCCTCACCAAGTATCCAAGGACACCCAATGGAAAATGTGACTTTTAACAATGTCCACAAGGTGCATTCTTAAAGCATGCTTAAAACATGCATCTTTTTATAAGTCATTCATGGCATACTATTCTCAATTCCCTGCCAGACTAAATCTTAGAATGAGAAAGGCTTTACTTCACCTTTCCCCTACCAAAAAATTTATAGCCCATCATTGGGAAATACATTAGGATGTGTATTTATGGAAGCTGTGAGTTAGCCAGACAACTCCACATTATCTTCAATAATATTCTGATAGGTAACTTCAGGTTCCATACAATTATTTTCACTGAGATAAATAGTTGTTAATATGAAATCTGCTCATTATAACCCATATACATAAATACACAGATTAAAGTTAAATGCCATTCTGAATTATTTAATTCCAAAGCCTAAATACATGCAAACAACATTCAAAATACATGCTACAGATATTTAGCTGTTGAAAATCAGCACAATGGGCAAATTATCAAATTAGGAGTAAGAGAATACCATGGCAACAGGACGCTTTACCTGAGTTAATGCTGCCTGCCTCTCAGTAGAACTCATTAAGCTCGATGGAGTTCTTGGTTGACAGAGTTACACAGCATCTGGTACCCAGGCTCATTTGCTTAGAGCTGTTTTGGGTAACCTTGCACCACACATACTCTGTCAATGCAGACTTACCATACAAGGAACATTTCAATTCAATTTATGGAGAAAAAAATCTATGGTTTGTGCATCCAAAATGTCAGATTATCTCATTATAAGAGTCTTTCATTGAGAAAGGTTTAAAGTTCTGCAAAGACAAAGGGAATACTTCAAAGTCAGTTTGCATTGTAAATTTTGGAAAGGTTTTGGATTATGTCATCATTGGACTTCTTATTTTCCATTGCTCTACATCTTTTAGAGCAAATTATGCAAAGTGGATGTAATAAGTTACAACTCTTACCTGGAAAGATTTGATTTTGGTTGCTGAAAATGACTGGCAGAGAGGTAGGGAGAAAAATACAGGGATATGTAATGCTCTCAGTGGTCTAATTTATAGTTGGGTTGACATTCAGAAGTCTTAGGAGATTGAGACTATTGGCTAGAGCTGGGAAGAACACATGTCCCATGTTGTTCTACTGGCTCTGCTCTCATAAATCCATGTCATGACAGCATTAAGCATTTCTGCAGCAGATGAATATGTGTTCTGGTTATATATTTAGGAGAAAAAGGCACACTCAGGACGATAGCAGGTAGTCACAGTTTTGTTGATTGTATATACAATAGGAGCAAGATTTCTGAAACCAAACCATTAGAGGCTTAATATTATTCCTTGCATTCCCTGCCAGACAGGATGGTCTTGCAAATTTCAGCCAGATAAGAGGCTGTAACAAGGATAACTTAGTTATCCCAGTAATTTAGTACTGGCATGGGCTAGACTGGCCCTTACTCTAAAATATGGTGTGTTAAAGCTTCAGCCTGCCTATGGTGACCTCCAAGGATTTTCCTGGAGGTAGCATTCCTCTAGCGAGGTCATCTTTTCAACTCCAGGACTGGAAAGGGAAAGAGAAGGCAGGAACCAAATGGAGATATTAAGTAATATCCAGCAGATAACAAGCACAATGTAATAGAAAATAAAATTATGTCCCATTTCTGTATGAGACCTGCTTCCCCCCTCCCCCATTTCCCTTCTTAAGTCTTTCTTGTTAGTGAAAGGTTTGCAGGCAAATAGGAAAAACAACATAGATATAACAAACATATGATACCGTAGCATGAAGCCCGGATGAGGGCCTGTAACTAGTAGTGTACCCCAGGGAACAATACTAAATCCAATCCTATTTACCATCTTTATTAAGGATATGGATGATGAAGCAGAGTGGGGAGTGTGTACACTCAGCAAGTTGGCTGATGACCCAAACCTGGGAGGGGTGGCTGCTTCGCTGGAGAGTTGTGCTGCCGTGCAGAGGGACCTCAGCATGCAGGACAAATGGAACCTCATGAAGTTCAACCAGGGGAAGTGCAAAGTCCTGCCTATGGGGAAGACCAATCCCCATGCTGGGGAGCATCCAGCTGGAAAGCAGCTTGGCAGAAAAGGACCTGAGATGTCCTGGTGGAGACCAAGTTAAACATGAGCAACGAGCCGTATTGCAAAAATGTCTAATGGTGCCCTGGGTGTCATTAGGCAAAGTTAAGGGAGGTGATCCTTCCCCTCTACTCAGCACGGGTGAGGCCACATCTAGAGTGCTGTGAAGAATCCAAAACATAGGGAACAGTAAGTCTTTGAAAGCAAAGAAGCCAAATATTCTCTAATTTACTTCAGTAGGGTTAGCTTTGAACCGTCCCACTCATTAAGCTCCCTTCTCAAAATTGTCCCTTTCTGCAAAAGCTACTAAGGATTAAAAACTGTATTCATTCCCTTTTATAGCCTACAAACAATGCACTGAAGCAAGAATTAAGAGAGCTGGTTTCTTTTCCAAATACTTCTCTATTGCATGATCTTGAAAGACTAGATTGCTTTACTTCCCTCTGCTGCTGTGTTCACCTAAATTATAGGGATAACACTCCTGACTGCATCACAGTTGGGATTTACTGATAAAAAATACTATGTGGCCTCTGTCCTTACATGTATTCCAAAACAAGGCACTTTACTGGCACCATGTACATATATCATGTTTTAAAGTCTTATTGCTTGTACTAACCATGTCCTGATTTTTAGTTATCCTCTGGATGTGGAAACATCTGAAGCACGTGTGGACACAATTTTGGTGCTTTTTCCTGCCCCTCTAGAGTGGAGGCAGATAGTGAAAAGCAGTGATGAACATTGCCTTGAAGACTTATTGTGCTACAGATTTTTAAGAGAATGAGTTTGACAACTGTGGTCTGCATGAGATGTGTTTTAGACTTCTGAAACAGAATTTTGCCCTGACTCATTACTTTAATATGTAACTGTAGTGTCCTGCAATTGCTACTGCTGTTCTGTATCACAGTTACCTGGCTGCAAACAGGTCTCTGTTTAGACATAATCCAGCACTAATTTGGCTGCTGTAGCTGAAAGAGACACATATCTGGTCATGTAATAGGGAAGTGGCTCTGAGGTTGCTAGATCTTCCTTTCTCTTCCTCCCTGGAAACACCTTGGTTGTCTCCAGCATTGTTTATCAGACTTCTTCCAGGAGCCTCATTCAAATTTTCAAAGCAGATTTTTGAAGTGTGTCTCAGATATCTGGCTTTGCAACTGCTACATTGTACCTTGTTACCATATGAGAAATTCATTCTTTTCCTTGAGTGGAGCATGTAGAACCGTCCCTCTTATAGCACCTTCTGGTTTCACTCTCACATACATGCTAAATTTCACAACCTGACAATAGCAAAGCAAAGAAAAATCATTATTCAGCATTTCAAAATCTCTAGAAGTAAGAGAAGCACTCCTGTGAACTTGGTACACTGCATAGTTGAATCTGACCCATGCTTCTTAAACCGTAAGCCATCTGTTTTTGAGCCATCTGGATTTGCTTTGATTCCTGATGGGCAGATAGTGTTGCTGAAAGGAAGCATGTGTTAAAACAGGGAAAAATAAATGTCACCAGTGTGGAACTTTAAACAGAGAGATTAAATCTAAGACACTGGAGACTGCAAAGTTTCTCCATTTGCTGGATAATGAGGAATTTCTATAATTTTTCAAAGACAGGTCTTTTCACAATAAAAAAGACCCAAAATACCTTACACAAAGTGTTCCTCTTAACAATTTCCACTAACAGTCAGGAATTTTTCAGCACAACAGTATGACTATCTATCTTTATTACAGCAAAAACTGACAAGGGAAACACATATCAGTAGCCCTCTGACCTTTTACCATGTCACTAGTGAAGAAGGAATTTATTGATGTTGTTCTTTCTGTGAATTGAATGTTCTTTCCCTACCATTCATTCACTAAAAACAGGTTTGATTTTTTTACTCTACGGGAATGTACACATTAGTCAATCAAGTCCAAATCAGCACCCAAACCTCAAAACCTCTGAGATTTGTGACATTTTAAATGTGAACATGGGGTCCATAAGACAGGCTTATCTTTAAATACAGTTTCCCTGAGTGGTTATTTTAGAGACCACAGGAGCCACGAAAGACCCCAGTTGTGCTTCACCACCAGGACACTGCAGCAAGGTCCAAAAGATGTTCAGGGTTATTTCACAGTAGTCTTTGATTCAATAATGAAAAAACACTTAGCCAGCATTGCCTGTGAAAAAAATGCTGTATTTGCATCTGAATATACCCAGTAAATTACACTATGCAGGCAGCATCCCAAGCAATGGCAAGGAGTAGGGCTGCACAGCTTCACACCTGTAACCTGCATGCAGCCAGATATTTGTCCCCCACATCCAGCCATTTCAGGTGAATGTTTTTTTGATATCTCAGTGTGCCTTTGACAAAGGAGTGCCCCATGAGCCATGCACCATGAACAATTAATTGGATGCAAAGAGGAGCTTCTGCAACTTCGAAGTGGGAACTTTGTGTTTTTCAAACAGCCACTTCTGTTTCATAAATCACGTCTGGAAGTACAGAAATAGTTAAAAGGCAGGGTTTGGATTGCAAACTGAGAATCTACGAAGTTGCAGTGTCCCGGTTTGCCTTTCCCAGAATTTGTCTTTGTCCTCATGCCATGTAATGTTTTTATTGATGACTCAGTATGAAAGTGTTACTGATAAAGCTTGTGGGTGTACAAACACCAGAGGAATTTCAAATGAAGCAGGGAATATATCATGTACAAGAAGCTGGTTAAAAAAAAAAAAAAAGGTGAAGGCAAAATCTGTGCAATTTAAAATGGTTTAATGTAGAAACAGGACAAGAAGCCAGACGTCATCCTTATAGAAAAGGAAACTTACTCTTAGAAAATGATAATTGTGAAATCAATTTGCAAACCACAGTGGATAATCTGTTGAATATGAGCTACACTAAAATGTTGTAGCCAAGAGGGAAAACAGACTGGGAAAATTCTATCATCTGCAAAATTTGCACTAGGATACAGTCCAGTGACAGTATCCACATTTGACAAGGAATCAGACTAGAACCATGAGAAATATAAAAGGATTGGAAAACAGATGCTAAAAAGAATAACTCAAAGACCTGAATTGATTAAGGGCTAAAAAATGGCTAAGACCTGAGCTGAATGTGAACTAAGCATCTATAAGGGAAAACAAGTCAGTGATGAAGGGATATCCAAACCAACAGACAAAGAATTGGAAAGAAACTTCAGCTGGAAGCCGAAACTCCAGACATTCAGGAAAAAAATACCAGGTGCATATTATTAACACTTTTAACTCAAGTTGGGGTAGCTTTTTTTCAAAAGATGCAGTATAGTTCTTGAACAAATTTGCCTGGTAAAGTCCCACATCCTTCCTGTAAAGGAGGTCACAGCTGATCACAGTATTTCCCCTCTGGCTACAGATTACAACTGGTACAGAAAGATTAAGCGTCTTAAGAAAAATATTTAGTCAAAATTCTGCCCTGTTCCACTGAAAGACCGAAAATGATTTGTACATTACAGTGGGGTTTATCTTTCCTATCTTAATTGGCAGAAGGTAGCCTAAAGTATTTGACTCCTCCAGTTTTCCCTATTGTCACCGGAAAAAAAGTGTCCCCAGAAAACTACTCATCCCACCTATCTCTTTCCTTGATTATAGAGTAAGCATAGACAACCAGATAACTACTTTTAAACAGATAAATTCAGGAAAAGAAGGTCCCACCATAAAGGCAAAGGAACAATAGGTCATATGTGAATGATTTTTGTTTCCTGGTAAATTTAATTTTACAAAACTGCATTGAATCAAATAATTCATAAAGGTCAAATCATTCATAAATCACAAATTCACAAATCATTCATAAAGGCCAAAGTAACTGAACAATTTAAAAAATATTTTTCATGGACCAAGAATTTGAGAGCTGGACTAGATGATCTGGGGTTTGGAACAGATGATCTCCCAAGGTCCCTTCCAACCCTAATGAATCTGTGATTCTGTAACCATTTGCCATTAATTATGTCATTTTATAATCCCTTCTTTATCTTCATGTTATCAAACACTGCTGGAGCAGTGTCCACAGGACTTTGATACCACATGAAAATTTGTTATAAAAAAAGGTGTTTAAAAGATGCTATTAGTCCAGTTAAATCACAAGAAAAAGAACAATGTTCATTGTTATGGCAACAACTGTCTATGCTCACATCCTGTAACTTCACCTACGTATGTGGGTTTACACTCTTTCAGCCTTTGAGCGATAAACAGTGGCAAAGTTTTGCTGAAGTCACTGCTATTTCATGCAAGATCAAATGATGAATACAATTATAAACTAGCTAATAAATAGTTTCAAGTGCATATTTTATTTATAAGTGTTTATATAATCATATCTTTAACAAAAGTGCTTTCTCAAATCAAAATTCCATCAAACATGTATGACACTAATTCAGTATAAAATGCCAGTAGGATATTCCCATCTCTTTTCATTTTTAATAGCGCCAAGTCAAGGCCAAAGCCCCAAATCTGAGGAATTTTGACTCAGCCCTGAATACTACCTTATATTTGTAGAACATGAATTAAATGGTCAAGGGCCAAGAGCCAGAATTGCAGGAGTTTTCAGCTGCAGAGGGGAGGCTAATGGGAATTATCAGCTGTAATACATGTGCCATTAATAGTGCATGAGCTATTTTGAGCAGTGTACAAGCTGACACAGAGACAGATCTGCCCTTATCATTACTCAAACTGCTGTTCCAAATACGTGCTACCCCCACTACCATGGCATCCTATAAAAATAGTTTGTAAATCTCTGCTTTAAACTATTTAGGCTGTATTTGTTACAAGCAGACTAGTTGTGGGAATGAAATGCTCTCTTCCTTCATGGACAAGCACAGTCTTGTCCAGAAGTGGCCATCAATCAGGGATACCCCAGCTGCACTGGAATGCACGCTGATGCTCAGAGCCCCAAAAGGCCACTAAAACAAATGAGGATAGCTGAAGCTCCCCAAACCACAACACATTTCCACACTCCACATGTTTCCTTCTGCAGAAGAGGTCATCAGGGAGCTCCATCTGATGATTTTCCTTCTGATTTGCACCAGCAGAGCAGTTCAAGTCAGCCATAAAGCAGCATTTGGCACCAGATCCAATCACTCAGCCCTTTGACAGAGTTCAGATCTGAATCCCAGTTACATTTCCCAAGCTCATTTCTACCTTTAAAATCATGTTCTAGTTAAATGAGCCCTTTATACAAACTTAAGAAGGGAAGTGTGATTTAGAAGAGTGGAAAGTATTATTTTAAGGTTGATTAATTGAGTAGGCACCATGCTGAAGACCACTTCCAGAGGCAAGGGATGCACTGTGTTACCAAATGATTATTTAATGACTCATAATCCCTGTGCATGAGATGTCACTACTGAGGAATTAGTTTTAAATGGGGTAGTGGTGTCTACTCAAGATGTGGAGCTAGATGTCAAATCACCGTAATAGCTACATTTTTGCATCAGCCAACATTGAATTTCAGCAGTTTGTGGCTGGAATCACTAATGCATATACCCACTGCTGGAATGATTCATGACTGCAGAGCAAGAAAAATGATTTATAGAAAGCTTTAGGTGCCAAATGGTATACTTCAATAACTTAAACTTTGAACCAAAATATTTCTATTCCTGCTTTTGAATATCCTATTCAATTTAGCGCTTGCCAATTGGGTTGGCAAACTGCCCTCCTGTAATTGTTATCCAGCCACTACCTACATGCAAAACACATGCAGTATCTCACAGCAGAATATTGTTCACAGATTTAGCACAACATGAACAAATGGAAGGGATCCAGAGGCAGCAAATTTTTTATGCCTGATTTGAAGAATTCATCATGTCATCTGCCTTCAACAACAGGGTCAGTAAAATATTACTTAATTCAAACTTCTATAGAAAAAAGGAAAATTACAAAACAATTAATAGAAGTGTTTCTTCTAAGAGAAGCAGCAACTGAATTCCTTTTTTGGTAATTACTAAATAAGAATTGCTGGGCATTAGTAATGAGTCCATGTGGACTTTATAAAATACAGTTCATTTTCCTGATTTAGAAAAATACTTGAGAATAAATGAACGGATCTTCTGAGCCAGGTCAAAAGTACAGCTAGACCCAGCAATATCTTTCTGACAGATATTAACTGAGTTCCCAACAAGTATGTTCAACTGAACTTAACCATGGGTTTTAAATAAACCCTGTTAAACAGAGAGGGTGTGAGCAACTGAATTAGAGCTTACTTCTGAGATAATAAATATACCTGTTATTATATTGCCATGGAAAAACAGAATAGTCATGGATTAATATATAGAAGTCTCAATATCTGCCTTGCATAGATTTAGTAATCTTGATCTAAAGTGGCAGTCAATGGACAAAGGAAAAGGACTCAAAAATACAGTCACTGATCTCCTAACCTCATCCCATAGTTTCTTGAAGTAGCATATTGTACGTGACTCTTTCATGTGGATCATCGCCATGGCATAGGATTTTTACTAAATCCTTTTTTATTTGGATTTATCATTTGTACCATAAATGTTAATGGCTGTATTATTGCATTATCATTCATACATGTTGCAGCTGTGCAAACATCTAGAACTGCAAAATCAGGGCAACACATATAGGCAGGTGAAAGGCTGCCCAAAGCCATAAACAATCTAAACAGGAGCTTCACATGCACTGATGAGCTCTCCCTTATTTCCAACAGTATATGCCAGGGTTGAGAGCAGTGGCAATCAGGGCTTTCACCCTAGAATTTGGGTCAAACATGGATGCATGCCACATCTGAGCATCTAGACAAGTAGCATGATCTTTCAAAATGCTGAGCTGCCTTAATTCCTGCTGACTTTACTGATCACTGAATAAATTGCTTGAAAGAGAACTAACAAGACATGAGACCACAGGCACATGCTGTTGTACGTTCAGATAGCTGGGGGAGATCAGACAACTCTTTTACAGCTGCTAATTAGAGAGGTCATTTTGGATAAATGTGTGATGTGTTCATCACTCAGCATTTAATGAACTATGTGGGATGTAGATTTTAAGCAGTTTGTAACAAACTGCTTTAAAGACGCATCCTCAGTTGTTCAGATTAAAGAACCAAATATAAAGGAAGTGTTTAGGCAGAATGATGTGCAGTGTCTTCACTCATTCTTTAAAGAGATCAAATCCAGGAAGAGTACATAATGCAAAACCAAACTGGACACCTAAGTAAGTTCCAGTGAGTGGGAAAAATAGCTAAAAATTAAAATCAAACAAGGATTCAGACAAAAAATTGAAATAGTACTTCTGTAAAAATCTGTCCATCTCATGGTAGAGGATACATGTTTGTATGTAGATATGATGTGCTTCTGTGAGACTCTGATACTAGCTGAAAATAATAGGGTGAGCTGAGGTGCTTTGGATGCACTTTTCAGGAGACTTCCAAAAGTGATGGTGAGTGCCTTCCAGCTGGGTAGTGAACTACTGGTTGAACCACTCACCTGGTATACAAGAAACAGAGGTCCAGTTAGCCTTCAGCTTAAGGGCATTCAAATACACAGCCCTTGTAGGGTAAATCCACATGGAAACTAACTTTGTAAGTTTCTTTGAAGATGGGCCTCCAAGGATGCTTTAAACCAGGAGCAAGTTTAACTGCGTAGCTGAGTATACTGGGAGAAGCAAGGACCAAAATCTGTTGCGGTGCCTCTGGGCATGGCTTGTGACCGGGCCCAGCCCCACGGGGCCAGGGGGGGGTCGGTCCTTTCCCCCCCCAAGTGGCAGCTGGGGTGGCACAGCCCCGGCTCGGCAGGGGCTGTCCCCGCCCAGGGGAACAGCTCATTGGTTCCCATGCCGGGTGCAGACAGCCGACTCACTGGCCAGCGCCCCTGTCAATCATTGTGGTCCTCCGCAGTGATTGGCTCTCCCGACTGCCCTCCCCTCGCCTCCGTCTGATAACGCGCCCTAACTTCCATTTTGTTTTTATCTTTATCGCACCATGCTCCAGTGAATAAAATCCTGCTGGCAATAAGCAGAAAAGAACCCTTTCTCGTGTCTTTGCTTCCCTGCATAAATTAAACCACTGTGTGTGAACTAAGCCTAGATTCTGTGGGAGTTCTGATGCCTGGCTCACCTCTAAATCGGAGACTAGATGAGGCCAAAGTCGCTTCATTTAGGAAAACAAGACCAATGCAAAAATCTCTGAGTTACTCATGCTTTCTACCCGCTGCAAAAATCCACACCTCCTACTCCCTGGTTGGTCAGGCTCTGAATCTAGTAGGCAGATAGTCTTTATCTCTGGGACATGAGTTTTGCATGGTGTATGGTACTGTGATGAATTGAATTATTTGTGGGGGAGTCACAAGATTAGGTGACTCAAAGGAAGCTCAAAGGACCTAGAGTTTGCAAGTCCCACCTGGGCCTCACACATAAGTCAGTGAATGAGATGCATGGTCAGGAGCAGAACTGCATGTTCTTCTCAGACTAAATAAAAGCTATTCAAAGCATAAGTGGTTTAGTCCATTTGTTTTTGAATTATGGCCTTGACCTAAATTCCACCTTAATTATTTAGAAATCCTCTTCTTTTTTTGACCTCATCCTACATCCCCATATATCCAGCCAGAAATCAAGAGTACAAATGGTGCTGTTTGAGCAAGCAGGGATAAGTCAAAATGAAAGAAAAGCAGAAGGACTCCATTAAGCAATATTTAATTTGCTTTTAGTGTTTTTGCAATACAAATTTGTTAAAAGACCAATCCTCAGTAGATTGAAACTATTTTCTTGTGCATCAACTCTTTGCTGTACAAGTTACATACTGAATTCTTAAGTGCAGTTCAATGTCTGACACTGACATGAAAGAGGATCACCTCTTCTTAATAAATGCTAAGTCAGTTGGAGTCTGTATCTAGGTCGTCCATATTGGGTACAGCTCTATCTCATTGGATTAGAAAGAGAAACAACATACCACTCGCTGTAGGAGAAAGAATCCAGTTGGCAACATTATTCCAAATATCCTGTATCTGTTTTGTTGTTTCCTAACTGCTTACAAATAGGCTTCTCAGAATAAAAGCTTGGCTGACCAAGAAGCAGGTTTCACAGCTAACATCTGAATATTAACTATGTGCCTTAAAAGCAAAGTTTACCAAAGGTGGCCCTTCATTTAAGTATTTAGATATGTATTGTGAAAGATGGATCTCATAATAACAAGTTGCTCTTTTTTGGTAAACTTTTAGGATACATATTAATTCAACCGGAAAGAGCCAAAAGGAAAAATTAGACTGCAGAAATAATAATAATAGTAATAATAACAACAACAACAATAATAATAATATACAACTAGATAGCACATAGTCTTCCATCTATAAATCAAAAATACATTAGATATTATTAAAGTCATTTTAGAGATGAAATAAAGAAGAGAGATGACTTGCCTGAGGTGACCAAACAACTTAGAGCATTAAGTCACTTTTGCTGACATCTTACACCAGCATCTGTGATCTGGCTTTGCACAGCAGCATGCGAGGTCACTAAACGCTCTCTATTCTGGCCCTGAACATTCTGTGGGCATGAAATCCTGGAAAGAGCCAACAGGTACCTATGAAAGGGTGTCTGTGTGACAGAAAACAGAGACAGGAAATAAACAGTGATATTTTTTATTCAGAAGTAGGCACGACAACGTGGAGGAAGAGAAGAACAAACAGCTGAAAATCTAAGCATTTATTTTTCAGAATGAAAAAATGGAGAAAAGAAGGAAAAAAGCTAGAAAACAGTATAAGCCCCTAGAGATTTCAGAAGGATGAAGTGGAAAGAGGAAATGAAAGACAAAGAGCTACTTTGAGTACTACTACATGAAAGACAAAGGAGGAGAAACAACAGAACTTTCTTGATGAGAAAAAGCAGGACCATTAACATTGGCAGGACTCAAGCCATTCATAGGCCCAAAGATGAAAGGAACTTGATGGAAAATCTTCATCACCTGCCGCTTCAGGAAGTCACCTGGGAGCCATCCCAGATCTGTTTTAACACACTGACAAGCTGTGTCCTGCTCCACAGCACGGGCCCTGGGGGTTCAGCAGTGCCTGCATTTGCTCAGGCATTTGCTGATGGGGATAGTCACCTGGGAGCAAAGGCACCCAGTGGGATTCCCAGTCTAAAGATGGTTGGAAGGACTTCTCAGGAGGTAGTTGGTGCTGGAAACAGATTCCTTCATGGGGAAATGATGACTCAGCTGGTATTTTAGCTGATAGTTAAAGGGCTGAGAAAGTAAGTGGCATGTGGCACACAGACCTTGGAATGCTTCTATTAAATGTATAAAGGATTCAAAAAATATAGACAACGTTAAAATCTCTCCCAGGCAGGAGGAAGTAGTAATTTCCAAAGAGGATGTTTGCAGATAAGTAGAACGAAATTGATTTCCCTTGGCTTACTTGTCTTTTGAGTGAAAAACTGATGAAAAGCTTCACTTGTGAATGGCTGGTAGACGTCAGCAACTGCACACACTATGCTAATTAAAATACCAGTAAATTGTATTAATTTCAATAACTCCCAAATGGCTGAACTTTAAAATACTAAAAATTTCCCATACTTATGCATTCCCAACAGAAAGTTTTTCCACACTTCTTCAGAAAACTAAATAAACCAACCTGATCTATAGATAACAGTAAAATACTATTTGGTGAATACCAGACATGACATTTCTGTGAAGTGACAGTGCTCTCTGTATGGCTCCAAAAGGCTGGAAGAGAATAAAGTCACTGACAGAAATTTTCACAGTGGTTTTGTCAAATACCTTCATAACAAAATTCTAGGCACATACATGCACTTCACACAGCACAACATTTCTAATACTCCTTTTATGTTTCTATTTACGTTTCTTCTTTATACTTCTGTCTTAAATAACATGAAAATTCAATGTCAAAATTTTCTGTAGTTCAAGAGTGTTTTAAATACTCAAAAGTTGGAGCATTTGACTCACCCCCATTATCATATGTGCACCAGTCCAAAAAACTCAAAATCCTCTGAGAAGGTTTGATTTTACATCTAATGAGTCATTGAGAGTTTAAGATTTTAACCTACATGAATGTAATTCTGAGCCTGAGATTTACTAAATATTCAGAATTTCATTGCTCCCATAGAAGTTAATGAAAGTTTTATCAGTACACGTACATGTTAGAACCTGGGATAAAAATTATGGTTGGAAGTATCTGTCAGGTACTTTCATGAAACTGTCAATCACAGGATTGATAATCTAAGTACATCTTTGAACAGACCAAAAGAAAGGCATAAATAATTCATCCTTAGTATCCTACATACTCTATTTGAGTACTTAAGACATTATTTCACCATGAATGTATACTAGGGCATGAACTAATGGCTTTGTAACCCTAATATTTAAAAAAAAAAAACCAACAAAATAGAACTGTCCTTGTTGCAATTTGGGTCATACTTCTGTTTATAACAATTTCTGTCTGTGAAGAAGCTCAAAAGACAGTCTTGTCTGATTTTGGATCAGTATGGAAAAATCTTTTCTTCATGATAATCACCTTCTTTCAGAGTTGGATCTCTTCCAGAAAGATATCAAATGGACAAACCAGGGAGTCTATGTTCATCCCATACATGAGGATCCAGACACCATCCCTAGACATTGCCAGCATTCTAAAAGCAAGTTCCACTGCCTCATTCAGTCCTATTCATGCAGTAGATTACTTAGGACAAAGGTCCCTATTTCACTTATTTCTCATATATACATTGGTCTCTCATTTCTGAGACTGGATACAAGAATCACATCATTCTTTAAGACAAAAATTACTTATTGATGTGCACTGTCTTTGGTGGCAGGTAAACAATCATAGAATTACACAAGGAAGTCAAGCAGAGGATTTTCTTCTTGTTTTCTGTCTCCCAGGGAGAGATCTACCCTTTGATTTGAATTTGGCTCAAAATGTGATTTGAGATTTCCTGAAGTCACTTATGGCAGAGGCAATGTACAACTGGAAGTACAAATTCTTATCTCAACAGATGGATTGGTGTAGAAGTGATCTATAGTCTTGTGATGTTGACTGTCAAATCAACAGATCAAGAATATCCGTTATTTCCTGCACTGTGCATTTCTCAGGTTGAAAGAATAGGAGGTACTGGAGCAGGATTTGTCTATAATTTGCTAAGAAGAGATTTTTTCAGGTTGGTTGATGCTCATCAACTACCTTGTCGTGGGCAGTAACTGTTTCCTTGGGTGTCTCTCTTGCCAGATCACATGGAAGATCTGAATACTTGACACACAAATCTGCTATGGGCTGCTGTGTGTACTTAGTCTGAGTACTCATTGCTATCTGTCATTATTTCTCAATCATTAGCTTATTTAGTGCCATCATTTTTTAAGGAAACATTAGCATAATATAATATTCCTTTACACATTGTGGGTAACTGTCCTCTATCTATTACCTCTTTCTTCAGTTTGTTCCAGGATTGTTTCTTCAGGTTGTTTTGCTGTAATGCTCACTAGCATCAATCAAACAGCAGTCAACTGCAAAACTTCCCACAGCCCCTGAAATGATTTAGAACCACTCAGCTGCTCACAATAGCATCCTTTACATGTGTTGCTCTGTCATCCTTTTCTTGTCGTCTTCACCACTCCCAGCTTCTGCTAATTAGAATGCAAGAATCTCCGTTTTTTATGTGCCTGTACCTCACCCAGCATCACAAGATGTCAAACTTCATGGTGCTTTGCAACACAAGTGGATTGTTCACAAGGTAAAGCAGTGTTGAAACAAACCTGCCAGACATGTACATATATGTTTATAAACATGGGTTATTTTGTGTTGATGCACTCTAACCCACCCCAAGGGATCTATTAACAAAAACCTCAGTTACCCTTGCCTTCAGGAGTAGCTTATAACATTAAATAGAAAGACTACTCTGAAAAGTGGTGAGGAGGTTTTTCCACAGGGATAACAACCAGTTCTGGACAACAGAGGACTGATTTTCAGTTAAAGATGAAATCTCTGGCAGAAGATCACGGCAACTCAGGATACGTCTGATCTCAGCTGCCCCCTACTGCTATAATTTTTCTCCTCTTGGTGTGACCTGGGCACATCAGGCCTGTTGAAAGGTTTTCTGGTGTAACCCAGAGCGGGTGCAAAGTTTCCTCCATGAGAAAGTCATGACAGTCCTCAGGGAGGGTAAATGGGGAGGAAAACCTTAACCCTCTCTGGGTTACAGACCAGTTTACTGAACCTCCAGAGAATTGTCCTTGTTTCTCCCATGCATTGCCCAGAGTAAATCAAACTATCTTCCCCTAAACCCATCGAGCAGGCTGGGGCATTCAGGATCCCCGGGATGTGGTGGAGTGATTGGTGTGGTCCACAGCTGTTGTTGAGTTTTTTCATGTGACCCAGATCAGATGCAAGATTTCCTCTGGAGGAAAGTGAAGCCAACCCTCAAAGACGGTGGTGGGGAGAAAGACACTGACCCTCAGTGGATTACTGAAGGGTATTACTACTGAGGACGAGTCACTGGTGATCATCTCCTTGTGAGGAAATTGTAATGATAATTTTTCTCCTTCTGGTATGACCTAGGCTCATAGAAATTGGTGTGACTGACAAGTAGTGATGGATCAAATTGCAATTCTTGCAAGAGAATGTAAAATGAAACCTGACAAAGAAAAGCCATAAATGGCTACATGTACATGTAGTGTCCTATGTACCCATTACCCATAGGACAAGGAGTAATGTACAAATTGAAAGAGGGGAAATATAAGTTAGGTATTAGTAAGAAATGCATTGCTATGAGGGTGGTGAGGTACTGGAACAGGTTGCCCAGGGAGGTTGTGAATGCCTCAACCCTGGCAGTGTTCAAGGCCAGGTTGGATAAGGCCTTCAGCCAACCCGGTCTAGTGGGAGGTGACCCTGCCCATGGCAGAGGGTTTGGGATGAGAAGATCTTTAAGGTCCCTTCCAACCCTTAATACTCTATGATCCTATGATTCTATTAATGAAAGGGCTGTATTCCTGCACAAGGTTTTTCAAGAGACAAGCTGTGCTACTTAGCAGTGCAAAGTGGAGGCACGACTGTGACTCAATGCCTGTACTTGGAGAACGTGGCAGTAAACAGGGGCTGCTCAAAGAGCAGCAAGCTCAGATGCAGAGTAGAAGGGTTGCTAGAGGGCCAAGAAAATCCATTATGATTCTGAAGTTCCTGCTATTGTTCTTGGACATACTTGTGTTCCCCCTTGGGTGGCTTCTGAGGCAGGTGAGAACATGGGAAATAAAGGGGGTCAGCCACCAAGGTACTTTGGGAGGCATTTCACTGGGACAACATATGAAAAGCCCATATGTCTGAAGGAGTTTCTGAAGGCCGCCTGCAGTTCTAGGAAGAAGCCAGATGCTTTCTTGTGTCTCTACAAAAGCTACCATGATATATCTTATTTTCTTAAGATAGCTACTTTAGCTACTCTATTCAGCTTCCATTTTAAGAGAAATTGCCTCCACAGTTTTATTCTGTTCTGTTCATATGGCAGCTTATGTGAATGAAGCCTTCTTCCCATCTCCCTGCCATGACATCATTCCTTTTCTCTTTACCTCTCTTTCTTTTCAATTCTCTGCCTGTAAAAACTGACTTTGTTCTACTTTTCTCTATAGGGTCTAACAAAGAAGCATTATTACTAAGACAGCAAATGAAGATTACTTTTAGCTCTAACAACAACTACGCATTCATATCCATTAAATGCTAAAGTATAAAATAAAGGGAAAGTTGTTTTCATGCAATCCAGCATAAAATTAAATTTGCTCACTTTGCTTGCAACACTTTTGATGCTATCCACATTCGGGAGAAGACAGTGGGTTGGATCCACTATATCTTTAGCAAAATTCCTAGTTAATTGAGGAGATCCAAGATTTCACTTATCATTCATTCCAATCAAAAAAGGAAATATAACCAAAGTGGGGAAAACATGATTAAAATACATACATATTTTCTTTTAAATTGCAATCAGATTTAAGGATTTAGTCATGAATTGATGAATTAGAATATCCATGAAAAGATCAATTTTGCTTAAGCTCCTTAAATGGGTGTTGATGCTTGTCAACTAGAATTCCAACATGGGGAATTTGCTGTCACAAAGGAAGCTCATTCAAAAAGTTCATCTACAATGGTATATTTCTCAATAGTATTAACATATAGAATAATGTCAGATGTACAGGAATGTGCTAAACTATTAGAATAATAGCAAGAAAACAGCCAAAGGATTGATATACGTTCCATGGGTAAGAGATAAAACTAGAGCACCCTTTGACTGGGTGTTCTTATACACTTCAGTGATGAGACTACCTTCATTTAACAGTCAGATGACCTACAATGGTTTGCATCTATAATTTACCACTTACATATTCCTCAATGCCTTGTTACTTACTTCATTATAAATAATTAGACAAGCAACACTAATGAAGTTAAGTAAATTGATTATGTGTAGAAAAATTTAATTTTGTTTGATGAAAAATTATTTACAAGCAAAATAGTGATGAACTGGTTGGCTGTGTGCTTCATGGGCTTAGTCATAGTCTTTTGCTCCTAAAACAGTTGCAGATCACACTTGGAAAAAAAGATGAGTTGTTCTACTTCTGTGTCTAAGCCTGCAGTATCATCTGGGATTTAGATTCTATTTCTCCCACTTTTTTGGCATAGAACTGATTTCCAGTGATTTGAATGAATGCGGAGTTATTTGGAAACTTTAGTTTTACTTGAGGTTTTGGGGTTTTTTTATTAAACAAACAAAGGAAAAACATTTTGTCTTTCTTTAGAGGTTAACGCAAATATCTTGTGTATTTCTAGTCAGTGTATCTTTCTTGCTAAATTTCAAAGTACTCTTTTTCAGAGACATTTGAGGGGGGAAAAGTAGTTTCTTTAAGTTTCTGTTTGTTCTAGAATTACAGATTAGGTGCAATCCGATGTGTCTGTTCAAAAAATCAGTTAATACTATTTTACACTCCTAATCCACCTGTACACTATCCTGAGAAGACCATTTCAGCTGAAAAAGAATATGAAGACTTTCTTAGTCAGACTTTGGGAAGAGTGCAAGGCACATACAGTGAATGTTTTCAGTGGCAAAATATATACATTCATTTACTATTGCATTAGGGAGACACTTAAAAAGTTGCACACACACACACACACGGCAGTTCTATCATACGTATTTTGCATATTTTCGTGAAAAAACTTAATTTGTGTGTGCTTATTCTTTCCAGGGCTGTGGGCTTGAGTCTTTGTTGCACATCAGCCTTTCTCCATGCAAATGTGCTACAAACAAGGGGTTATGACCTGCCCCTGAAGGTGAGGGTTACTCGGGTTCTTGTTAACAGATCCATTGGGGCAGATTACAGTGAAACGACACTGAATGATCACTGTTTATATGTATATTCATTCTTGGATTTCTGAGTTGCCAATTGCTCCTTTTGTGGTCCTTTAAGGGCAGCACCCTAAATGGGACATACAAGTGGCTTTTTGTCATCAGGTTTCATTTTACATTCTCTTGCAAGAATTTTAATTTCATTCAGTACTACTTGTGGGTCATGCCAATTTTTATGAGGCCAGGTTATAACAGAAGGAGAAAAATTATCATCATACATCCAGAGAAGGACAAAGATGCTGGTGAAGGGTCTGGAGGACAAGACTTAGGAGAGTGGCTGAGGGAACAGGGCTTGTTTAGTCTGAAGAAAAGGAAGTTCAGGGCAACCTCATTGCTCTCTACAGCTCCCTGGAAGGAGGTTGGACCCAGATGGGAGTCAGCCTGTTCCACCATGTCTCATTAAGGAAATGGCTGTAAGCTGCAGCAGGGGAGGTTCAGATTAGATATTGGAAAAAATGTTTTAACTAGAAGAGTGGTCAGGCATTGGAATAAGTTGCCCAGGGAGGTGGTGCAGTCACTGTCTCCGGACGTGTTCAAGGGGTATCTGGGTGTGGCACCTGGGGATACGGTTTGGGGGTAATTATGGTGGTGCTGGGTTGACAGTTGGTCCAGGTGATGTTGAAGGTCTCTTCCAAACTTGATGATTCTGTGATTCTGTGTGTGATTTGTTGCAGAATAACTTTCTCATAAAGTTCAGTTACAGAGTCTTTTTGGTGCACTCTTAGACTGTTGCAATTGCAATACAAAATCAAATAGGCTTGTGAAGTTTCATGCTGAAGTTAAAGTGTGAAGCTAAAGTGCAGATCTTCATGCTGAAGCTATAGTGTAGAGCTTCATGCTGAAGCTAAAAAGCAGAGCTTGTGGAGAAGTTAGACAAATATAGCCTTACCATCAGCAAGCTTGCTCATAATGTTTATACTGGAAATTTTTTTTAAGATAGGTCCAATGACATCTAAATAATTCCACTTTGTGAATATTAAACTCCTACTTCCAAAGGAAAAACAAACTGCCTAAGTCAAACAGCGATGGAAACTCTAACCAGCACCCCTAGTCAGTGGCTGTGAGTCCGCAGCTCAAGGGCCCTTGAGCAATTTCATATAAAAGACTAGTGAGGAGTTTCTTAAAATAAGTTGCCATTTGTAATGAAACAACACAAAAATATTTCTATTCCCAGGAATTTATAGTTGCCTGTTATTGTCTGGAAGTGGCTCAGATACTACGATGAATGGTGGCAAAATGAAACCATGGGCAAATTTATCAGAGCCAAAACACCAAGCTGCAACTAGAAGCATAAATCCCACCATTACAGAAGGTAATGGCTGGTTCTTTGAGAATGTACTTTACCCACAGGTATATTTGATAAATATTTTAGAAGTAAGTTGATCAGTCTGCATTTGTCATCAGCTGTTGGAGCAATGAGTTGTCTTTCATATATTGTTTCTAAAGTAATCCACACCTCAGCAAACAACCCAGCACTGCATATGGTTGCTGTTTGGGCCACTAACCTAGCTATGAATTATTATAAATACTCTCTCTTGTGATAATGAAGCATAAATGTAGTCTTTGGATTCCTCAGCTGCATATGAAAAACAGTATAGCTGTACTAATATTTACATCCACCTGGGTATGTGTTAAGGAAATAAAATCTGCACTGCCACCACAGCATGGAAAACATCTGCTATTATGGTAATTCAAATAACAAATTGTGATATGCTTTATAGTTAAATCTATATAAAATTTGCATCTTCTAATGATAGCTTTTAAAATAAAAATACTTTTTAGAAAGCAATGCAAATTCTAAGACATTGTAGTAAAATATTAGGTGCCATTTCCTGGACACCTTAAATCTTCATGCCTCAGGCTCATGTCACAAGAGTACACAGGATTCTCACCCCACCAAGTTTTAGATAACAGCTGAGGATCTGTCTTCCTTACCCCCTTTAAAAAGATACATTGTGGAGTCAGTTCTGTTTTAACTGCCTGTGATGATGATTAAGGAGGAGAAACACTGGCCTCAGATAAGCAGCCAGTCTGACATTGCCTTCAGACATCCCCAAAGCTCTCAGACATTGAAACTGCCTTTTGCTCCAACTCCAGTGACACCTCCATGCAACACTCCCACTTAAATTGAAATTCCTAGAAGAGAAGGCCCTGCAACCCCATTGCATTGCATTAATGAAGCCCATGAGTTTAGAGAAAGCAAAAAAACTAGTGCTTGCTTGTTTCTAGCCTCACTTTCCCTTCAGTTGGTGCAAATCCACTTGCACAGTACTTGCTGAGGAGTCACAGTGCTGGGACAGTGCCACACGTCTCCACACATTTTACATACATATGGAGGAGAGGAATACATTCTGCACAGAGGTTTTGAGGAAGTCCACAGACAACAGAATGTCTCCAAGGTTTAGCATCTCAGACCTTTTGCAATTGGAATCTCTCCCTAACACAGAGAACTAGGTATTAAAAAAAGCCTGATGATTACTTTGATTTAGACTCTACTTGACACTTAACCACAACTCCCTGTACATAACATCATACAAGCAAATTCTTCACTCAAGCAAAGTCCAGCAAAGGAGTATGTAATTAGATCTCAGCTGAAATTAAGATAAGTAAGCCAGTCTTATACTGTTGATACACTATTGCCTCATGATTTAACTAAAAAACACAAAACCAAAACCAACCACCAAACAAAACCCACCACCACCAACAACAAAAAAAAAAAAAAACACCACACCATCTTATTTTGCAGTAAAATACACTTGAAAATAAACCCAAAAAATATCATCCTGTACTACACACATGAGCATAATATTTTCTAGCTTTACTTTGGCATAGACTTCATTTTCTGCACACAGGTGTTTTTACGTTTTAAATTATATCTTCCACTGGTGGAATTCTACATAATCCCAGAAGGAAATATTTTACAGGAGATATGAAGATGTTATCTTCATATTTTTAGAAACTTCAACATCTCCATTCAGCATCCCTTGTGCCATGTACCCAGGATCAAGCACATTCTATTTTTGGTCATGTCTGCTGTCTTACAGCAGACATCTCAATATCCTTTACAACTGACAGAATCTGTGTGTCACCAGATACCCCATGGTGTGGTGTTTGGCCATGGATATTTGATTGTGGCTGGGCCAGGATTACAGGTCTCTCATGTAACAAGCAGACCGTGCACTGCCATCAGGAGATGCAGGATCAGTTCTGCCTCACCCCAGCATCACAGACCATTACATCACCCTGTTCATTTTGGCTTAGCTTGCTATCCTCAGAAGGCTGCCTGAGTTTGTACGTAGGAGAAAAGGAGAGAATGTACAGAAAATCTTGACGAGTTTCCCTGCTATTTCTGGAAGGCAGCACAGAGAAACTGTGATCTTCCCCACGCAGAAACAGGTCCTGGTTCCCTACTGGCAGCATGAACATGTCTCAGCTGAAACCCCATGAAAAGCAATTGCTATGAAAAAGCACTAAATAATACCTAGCTTGTCTTTTATCATTATATTTTTCAGAAATGTAACAAAACATTCACAGTTTCATCACACAGTACCTAACAAGATGGCTTGTGCAATATCAGCATGCAGGGTCCAACCTCCCTGTCAAAGCTTTATTCACAAGTTACACTGTCTTGACTAATCATTCCTAATCCTATCATCAGTTGCCATCGTGTCAAGATATGTCAAAAATGAAGAGAATGACGGAAATGATGCCTTGCAAGGAGTAATGCTGAATTTGGATTTAGTAGGAAGATAATGACTTATTCTTTGTTGAAGAACCCTCTTATGCAAATGGTACTAGTTCCCAAACACACTCTTTCTCACAGCTGCTCTCACAGGAACTTTTTTCCTTTTTAAGGTGTTTCACCGGAGATGTTTCATCTAAATTGTGCTTCAAGATAAAAACCCAAGAAACCTGAGGTCTGGGAATTGATTGTAAATGAAACTCAAGGTTGCATTTGAAAGTGAACTCTCCTAGACTTATAATATATTGTATCAGACAAACCTTACTAAACTTGATCTACAACTGGCTTACAGTGCAAGGATTGGCAGGATATAGTTATTGCTTGTTATTGGTGCTGATTGTCATGGGACTCACTGTTGTATTTACATCAGTTCTGGAAATAGGGACACTTTCAAATAATGGGTGCAAGCTGATTGACATTGATAAAAACAGTTCTCCCAGAGAACTGTGAGAAGATTGCTTTCATTCTTCTTCGGAAAGCTATTGCTGAACAATTAACAACTTGAAAGTATAGCTAAATAAATATTAACCGCAGAATCTGTAGGGTGAAATAATGGAACCAAATCTACCAACCTTGCCAGAACATGAATCACAATCACACCAAAGAGAAAGGACTTTTTCTTTTTTTCTGTAGATGGAGTTTATATCAACAGGAATATGAAAAACTAGTAGAGTGATGTTAATATTGCTTGAGGATCTTTGATCTCCAGATGCTCAGAACTATTAAACACCCATGTCGGCTATACTGTCATGTTCCCATTACCATAGAGAACTAGGCAACCCTGGGTTAAGGATTAGTCCCATACTACTTTCTCTGCTTTTTAATTAAACACTACAAACCATCTTTTATTCCATTTCCTCATTTTTCATTTACCAAAACAGCTAAAAATTAATCAATTCTTCTACAAACTCTACACCCATTTACAGAAAAAATTATATGTGGTATTTTGCCTGTCCTAAATTGCCTTTTTCTCCATCAAGTGTTTTATCAATTAGGTGTTTAGTTCCACAAGACTAAAGCTTTGTCCAAGAAATCCTCTAAACTTCTGTGTATCCCTGTGCAAAAAGAAGCAGATGGTTATGTCCTCGCTGCCAGCTCCCCAGTATTGCAATAGGCGAATCACCTTCAATCTCAGAGTTGTTTAGGCACATTCATACATGATCATCTATGCTGCTAAGTCTTTTCCCTTGTGTAAGTCAGCATGTTGGTCTGACACATCCAAGCTGCATGATTGTATCAGGGATCTCAGAAGAAAATAATCTCTCTTTGGATGCTTCATAATTCACAGGGTCATGTATGAACATCAAAGGAAATGCAGAAAAGGTTTATCCAGTTTGTTCTTCGGACTTGTTATTATTTTCTTATTCAAAACATAAAAAGGAAGACAAAAATGCAAAAGTCCAACCTCTCAATTTCAACCTATGGGTTTTAATTTCAGAGAGAAACTTGGGTCCGGTCCTAGTTTTCACTGAACTAGTTCACATAAATTTGGGACTGAGTAAACATGTACATTTCATTAGGTAGGTATAGAGTATTTTAATCTAGAGGTAGATGATGGCATAAAGAATAGATCTCAGCTAGTTACAAAACATCAGAGTGATAACTTAGAAACACATTGCAAAGGGGGACCAAGAGGAGAAATATCTTTATACCATATAAATATAAGAAAAACTGAAAAAAACCACCCAACCCAGCTATTTCCCTAATAGTAAGCCGTAATTACTTAAATTTCCTTACTGTGGCTTTCCTGACGAATTTAAGATTTTCTCTGACTTGAATGCTAATAGTTCACATGACTGTCAACATTCAGAGCTGCAACAACAAAAACTTTGCAATATTTTCTGTAATATGCCTCTTTATATATTCTTTCAGCTGCTTTATGTCTGACAATTAATCACCAGCTTTAATTGTTATTAAGCCCAGAACACACTACAAGTAGTGTTCAGCAGACAAGATTGATCGAAGCCATGGTAGAAAATTTGATTAGATATCCTATAATTTTTTCCAAGATAATTTTCTTGCTGTAACTTGCCTGGACTCCTGGAGTATTTTGGTAAAGACCTTAAATGCTACAGACTTGTTCTGCAAGCATCACAAATCTGATTATCTCTTTCTCTGCCCTTTGTACAGACATGGTCTCTCTTGCCAGTGCCAAGCATATGGAAATCATGAGTCAGCCCTAAGTCATTGAATTATGAGTTTAGATGGAGGAAAGACACTGCAGTATTTTAAAAGACTAAGTAGAGATTCCTATCTTGTTTCTGATAAGATCTCTTTTATCATGTTTTAGCTAGTTAACAACTAGATTAAACAAATGTTTTCTTTACTGTTTAGTGTCAGAATTATTTGGGGATTTAAAAAAAAAAGTTATATAATACAGTCAAAGCTGTGAAGGAATAAGGATACTGAGACCTGCAAGGCCCATAGGCTCACACCAACAGCTGTCAGATAGGGAAAGGACAAAAGGAAAAATGATACTGTAGCTCTGTCATTATAGTGTTGAGCTTAAACATTATCAAAAGGAACCTCTTTAATTACCCTGAAATGGGTTGCAGCACAGCTAAACGCAGACAGGAATAAATAACAATAATAGCAGCAACAACAAAGCTAAACAGGCTGTAAAGCCCCATAATTGGATTCATAAATCTGAATCTTTTAGAAGGTTAGCACTCAGGCTAATGCGGCTTGACCTGGAGTGATTGTTGATGCTGCACCAGCTATAAGACTCCTGCGGATGAGCAGTGAGGGGGGAAATAAATATATAAACAAAGGAGGCTCTCGGGAGCACTTTAGGAATCACCCTTTCAGTCTGCCATAGTTATCATTCAGCCTGCAGCATCTCAGCACTAGTTGGCTGGAGACAGCAATCTAATCTTTACACTGCGGCAAACCAGGAAAACAGCACCCCAGCTGCTGGAACAGGGGAAATACTTCACAGACAGCAGTGAGCTGATAATTGCTGATGTCAAACAAGCTTAATAAATGGAAGGATTTCATCCACTCCACTCTCCCAGCAGCCACACCCCATACAGCAACGTGACAGCAGTCCCAAGCAGTGATCTGAGACACTGAGAGTTACACCACCAGTGCCAGCACGACACTCAGTCCTCAGAAGCACCAGCAAGACTTCCCCCCTCACGAGCCTCTGCTGCCATCCTGCTCCCTGAGAGATGTCATCAGCAGGAACAAAGTTTGCCTTTGGAAGAGTTAGCATTGAGTGACACCTTGCTCTGCAGAGCATTTTCTATAGAGCAATTACATCCTGCTCTATTTGCCTTTATGTTGTTCTTACCTGAATTATTTTTAGGGGGTATAATAAACCTCATTGCTGTTAAAAGTACCATCAGGATATAACCCTTCTGCAAGTTATACTGCTCTTTAATAGCACTACCTGACACAAATCACCACATTAATCTCTACAAATAACAACAAACAAAGCATTTTGATGGCTTTGTAACTGGCCAGTGCAAGGTCTCCTCTTGGCTGGCCAATAGCCTGAGCAATCATTCAAATATTGTGCTAAAATATCATCTCTGTGAAATTACAACAAGGAGGTGAAAATTAGTCTGGGTCTCAACATTTCTCAGCTTTAGACCTGTTTTTTCATGTTATGGTTCAAGTATCTTTCAAAGGTCTGGGTTTTAACCACCCCTGAGAACACCTGGGTACAGATCTCAGCACTTCTGGATGGTTTTGCTCACTTTCTTACAGCTGTAATACTGGAAAACAAACCCTAGTTCCTCCCCAATTGAGGACAAAGTGGTCTGAACAGTGTCTGTCCCATGCCTTCACATAATTTCTTAAATTTCCAATTAAACTTTTGTGATATGTAGGTTATAGTTCAGGGCGTAGAGAGAAGTTGGCTTTGTAAACACTGTGGTACAATCCCACTAATGGCCTTAGCCTGTGAAGGCACTTTTCAATCTAATACAAGACCAGAAAAAGGTAAAACCCCATTTTCCTCCTCATCTGTCAACAGATTATTGAAATCTATTTAACATTTCTTTTTAATCTGATCAGAGTATGTTTTATAGAATAAACTTTCCAAGCCTTTTATTTTACTCCTACCTCCATAGCAAAATCCCCACAAATGCTTAAGGATTGTTCAATAGTTCATAGCAGGAGCTTCTCCAGAGAAGATAAAGGACAACTTTTTCACCCATTTGCTGTCTCAACACCTAATCCAAAGTTAGTTTTTAGTATTTACTAAGAGTACTAAATGGCATTTCCAAATGCTGATAGCATTCATAGCAAGTTCTACAATACCTTGATATCTGTTGGTTGGATATGCTTTTTTCCTATGCTCAGATTGTGATCTATCACCCTTATACTTTCTCTATCTATTTCCTACACAACCCCCACAAAGTTATTTCCAGAGTTAGCATCTTTTTTCTTAATGTAACTTTCTATCACCTCAATAAATTACTATACTAATTTACATTAATTTGTACACAAAAGTTGGGTTTAGTGATTTTTAAACTCTCCCTTGGAAAGCTCTCAAATTTTAATGCATTGAAGTTCTGAGTTACCTCTGGGATAGTGTTTTTTAAAATCAGCTACTGTTACACCAGTTTTGCTTTTGCCTTTGTTTATACATGGAAATTCTTAATACATCAAACTTTAGCCCAAGTACCCTAAACTCCAGAGAGAGAGACCATACAAAATGCAAATCAGTCATGACTTTGGGAAGCATGCAAAACATGCATTTGATTAATAAAATAATACAAGAAGAAGAGAGAAATAAGTTAGGAAGCACATGGTATGTTCTGAAAGCAGCCTTCTCACTAGTAGGAGGCCAAATATTCACCTCTCTTTTGGAGAATCATAATTTAAAAATATCAGAGTCAAAGGGTATACATTATTTTTATGTTATGTGTTATATAAATTATTTATAATAAAGGTATTATTTAAAAGAGGAGACAAAAAATGCCCAAACCACTCACCTATTGCCATCACAAACTCAACCTTGACATAATTGTATGAGGTGTCATACTAAGACTCAAAATTTTCTCTAACTTAGGTGTTTAATCTATATCAAACAACCCCTGCTGAACTAGTATTTGTTACTGAATCAGTCAATACTGCAGAAAACAGGATAACAAACACCATTCTAGGTCATCAGTGTTAGCCTTTAGAAAATCCTTACGAAATATTTTACTTTAACGCTAAGCTAATTTCTGACTTCCGTTGCATCTGTATCAGGCTCTAAATATGCTAGATAGGTCTCATCAGAAGAGAAATACCTGTATAGGTTTCTTCACAGATATAACTTGGATGGAAATGCTGTCTGCAGCAGTAAAATAATCTCTACACTAAATTTACTAGAAATATGCTGTGCCTTTGTTACAAGAGCAATATGCCAGTATGCCAAAGATGGTGTCTTCACAAACTCTATTGTGGGTAACAGTGGAGCTGGTTATGACACATGGCAAAAGATCCATTCTTAGGCTCCATGGAGATATTTCAGCCTACAAATAATTTATAAAGGAGAGGATTTTGTACACTGAAAGTTGGTTTATTTGCTTTTATAAGTGAACTCTCAGAGGACCTGATTGCTTGGCAGTACCAAGAGCTTTACCCAAAAATTAAAAGCAGATTCTGTGGAGTCAGTTTTGTTCTACAGAACATTTCTGTGTATACATATAAAGTTGGTTACTTGATTTTCTAAACATCTTTATTAATTTCACAGACAGATTTCAGACCTCTTGGTCTACAACAAGCATAGCAATATCTCATCATTATCCTTCTTCTATCCCTAGCTACGAAACTCTGGCTTTCAGTATATGAAGAGGCAAAGAAGAAAATGGGAGACCTCTTCTCTGAGGTCATTCATAGAACATGCCACAAGTTCTCTGTGTTAAGGACATGCTCAGAGCAGATATTCCCCAAAAAAAGAAAGGAGACTTCTAAGATCATGGTTTCCTACAAAAATTTGTGTCTGTCTAACAGGATTTGAAACAGTTCCTTTGCTTTGTACAGGCCAAATTTTTCCAAGCCATCCTAGATCCTACAATGCTACATCACTCAAAATGATGGATTGCAAGTAGATCATAAGCTTGCATGTCTCCTTTTTAGTGTTCACTAGACAGGTGCAACTGTCAGGCCTGTGTGTTGTGTGAGATGAATTTGGCAATGCCAAGTAGTGCATGCACAGATGAGTATGTGAAGGACTACCAAGTCAGACAGAGCTCTGAGCAGGAGCTGTGTAGATCATCTCCTAAAAGTTAGCTCCCCAAACAGATTTTTAACCATTATCAACCTTAAAGCCATTATCTCAGAGTGCAAATGAAGGTTTATAACTCAGTCTCTCCCTCTGTGTGGTATCTCTGCTGACAGGACCAGTTCCAGAAAATCCAGTGACTTTCTGAAGTGCCCCAAGCACTGCACAGTCCCTCGGTGCCCAGTAAGTTTAATTTCTGTTCTTTCTGAGGTCTGACTGCTTGTTACATCTCTCCGCTGCACTGGCCTCTCTGCAGGAGACCAGCCCTGGGCTCTGGCCCCCTTGGCTGCCAGCCCTGTTCTTCCCTTCCCTGACCAGCCTCCCACAGCCCTCTCACTGTTTTCCAGGTCATTCTGTAGAAAGCTAATCATCTTTAATCATTAAAAATCAGCATGAAAAATTATGAAGAAATAAATCAATTGCACTGGGTATCATAAATCCATATTCTACACAGAATCACACACACAGAATATTTCCCTTCAAAGGAATCCAAGAAAGATAAGGAAAATATCTCTGGTTTCAGTCAGACATTCACTCTCAACTTGGAGTTCACAGATCCACCAGAAAAAAGTTGGGGGTAGCAGATCAAAAACAGAAAACTACTTCCCAAAGATTACTAATGACTGATGACAAGATGATGTTATCATGGCTTCCTTCATCATAATACACCTTATAACCTGGCTCTGTTCTTCTGTGAGCAACATTCAAGCTGTGTCCTTATCTTACCACACAGAGTAGTTAGAAAAAATACATTCCAGTATTAAAGCCTTCACTTGGGCTTGGTATAAGATACGGTAAGTAATAGAAATCAGTTAAATTTTTCTACCAAATAATAGAAATCAGTTAAATATTTCCATCTAATAACACTGTCTTACTTAGGAAGCCTGTTGTTAAACATGTAGCAACTGTAATTGCTCAGGAGGGATGAACAGACTCACTGGTTTTTTCCTTTTCCTTTTTTTTCCCCCCACATTTTTTGTCACAGTACTCTCAAGCTCATTTAAAAGAAAATTACATTATTAGTATTATTTAGAACAATACAAACTTTACACTGAGCTATTCATCACAGAAAAGAAATTGAATGTTAGAATTTATTTATCTGACATTTACATGTGCCAGGTTTCCTCTGTTAAGCACAAAGATGTCAATCTATAATTTATGAAACAAGAGACCAGAAACAGGTGTACGTGGTTTCAGACAACTCTAGTGCCCTGTACAAACACTCCTCTCCTCCCTCATTCTGTTTAAAGCCTCTCTATTTTTGAAAAATAGATTATTATTGCATTGACTAGTATATAATGAAGAAAAATTACAATATTCCAAAGATTGGGAAATTAATACTTTGCCTCCAACACATATAGAGTGCTAATGTTGATATTAAACCACTATATTTCATGCAAAGCAGCAATATTTCCTCTTGGAGTCATCAGCCTTTCTAATAAGATCATACTATTTAAGTGACATCAATTTTCAATTAGCCCTTTCATTTATTTATTTTTGCATCGTAGAAATTGCAGAGGGTTTCTGAATTTCCTCAGCTCTCAGAAGAGGTGACAGAATAATTTGCAACAGGCAGCTCTTCCTTTCATTCCCACTTATTTTTTAATTGCAGATATACCTGTGTTCAAAGTGTGTGGTTTCTTCCCACACATGCATTTAACATAAACTACCAATTAGCCAACAATGCTTCTAAAACTTGTATCTATCTGCTGGGTGTTGTCTGTGAGATTACTCTGTTTTGGGCCACAAATGAAGCAATAAATAAGGATGGGTCCACCATCACCTGTATGTGGCACATGGTGGTACAAGACTTCATAGCCTGGAGCTCAGCTTAGGTAAGATACGTCCTGTTCCCAAGCAGGATCCTCCAGATCTGTTGTGTCCCACTCAGGCATGAGGCAAACAGAAATAGCTCTCTCAGGGCAGAGTCTGAGATATGAACTCTCAGTTTTGAGAATTTTGACAACACAATTCTGACCCAAAATGTGTTCTCTTATGCTTAACTGTGTCAGGAAGGGAAAACACAGGAGTGTGTAGCCTTATATGTACACAAGAGTATAAGAGCACCTTGCAAAATCTTGTCCCTTTTGGCCACAGATGAAACAACCAAGATGAGGAAAAATAACTGTATGAAAAATGTTCTAGGGCCTCTATTTGCACTGGCCTAGAATTAATTTCCAAGCTAAGTCTCAAAAAAAAAAAAAAAAAGAGAGAAAAGTGTGACTTTCCTCCTCTGCAGCCAGGAAGCTAAACCTAACAGGGACAAACAACAAAGCAACACAAGATGTAAGAATGCAACCAAGTTGTACCGGACCCCATCCACCTTGCTCCTGATGACAGCCTGTGCAAAGTGCTTCAGCAAGAACTGTAAGAACAGACAGACTTCCTCCACATCCCTCTCCCAGCTCAAGGTGCGCTTATAAGGCAGATTGAGCCAATATAAACCAGAACACCACTGGGCTCCTCAATATAGTCCTGCCTGCCCATTCATCCAGGGATTGGCATGTACCAGCAAAAAGAGACGACGGAAAAGTAACACTACAACTAAGAGAAAAATAGTCCTGTATTTCAGAGACCTGAAACAGCTCATCACAGCATCATGTGTATGCCAATGCCTGTACAAGAGGATCATGGTGCGGGGGAAAATGAGCATGTGCTTTGGATGGGCCAGCAGCACACCAGTGCCAGTCAATGAAGTGACATCGCTGTAACATTGTGGCCACAACTTTCAACTGACATATCTCCATACACTTGTTTTGCAATCACTATTTGGACCCATCTATGTTTTTAGCCCCCACGAACAGCAGTGAGGTCCAAAACTAGTTCTGCCCTGAATGAAAAAGTACGTCTGAAATCTGCTGCCCAATGATAGCTGTGCTCTCAATCCTCTCCCTTGTTACCTGAAACGTATCAGGCATCTCTCCTTGCACAGGATCTGCTCTATACACCAACAATCCTTACCACATTATATACATAACACACAGTGCATATATATACACAGTCAAAAGAGAGAGGTATAGTGTTTTTATAATTGTATTGCTTTTTCTAAAATGCAAGGAATGATGCTCAGACCTCTGCAAATGTACTCATGATGTAGATGAACCATGCTTCTTCACATTGTCATAAAAGGCAAAACAGTAAACATCATCAATTTTTCCCCCTAAGAGTCTTAATGTTCTGTCTGCTTTTTTTGAGCAGTGCTGAGCACTGAGCCAATGTTTTAAGAGAACAATCCCCAGTGACTCTGGACTCTGTCTTGCATGGCAATCTGGTGCTGAATTCACTGTGGGTGTATTCACACAATAGGGTTTTCTCAGTACTTTTATTTGTAGATACAGAATATGAATTTCATGTTATGCTGTCATCTGTATATTCAAAGACAGATGTAAGTATACAAATATACAGGTGCATACACACACTTTAATTATATCACATATAACTATTTATTAGTATATTTAACAGTGAAAACCTCAGCAGAGATGCCTAAGGAATTCCATTACCTTCCTCCCTTGTGAAATATGAGTCTTTATTCCTACTTTACACTTCCTACCTTTTAAACAGTTATTAATATGCAGACAACCTTCTCCCTATCCTGCCACAATATAATTTCTTTAAGATAATTTAGCAAAGGACCTCTTTATAAAGTTTTTTGGCAGAGTATCAACTGGATCATTTTTTCTGTGTATTCAGTGATGATCAAACCATTCAAATAGATTTGAAAGATACTAATCCCCTCCCAAAAGTTGTGTCAGTTCTCCCTCCTTATATTGTTCTTACCCTTTTGTCTATTAGTCCTAGAATGTCTTCTAACACTTCACACAACATCAAATTTATAAACTGTCTAAATTCCCTATTATAATTTTATCCTTTTTAAAAGTTAACTTTATATTTGCCATTTCATTCTCATCTTGTACCACAAGGGATTTAATCTATAGACTCCATAGCATTGCTGAAAGCTTCCATTTTCATATTTATGTTCCATCAGGGCTCCCAAATAAATATCACCTGCTTATGGTAATTTGCCTGCATTCACTCTATCTATGTCTTCCAAATCTTATTCTTTTGACACTCCTGTTTGAGAAAGTTCTGTTTCAAACTCTGATCAATGTAATACAAAGCTCTCTGGTTCCAATCTCTTCTTGGTAGCGACGTTCACGGAAAAGAATTGGTTTAATTTTTCTGCATTTTTGCCCTGTGAGAACCACTATTAAACCATGATCATCTATTGGCCCCACAGCCTTTCTGGCAGGCTTTCTAATATGTTTGACAAATAAGTTTATTTTTAATTTTTGTGTTTTTAGAAAATTGTTCCCTAAAGTCCTTTTTTTCCCCCCTGCCTTATTAAGTTTACATTTCACTTACATTCTTTTTCCATCTGAATGTGATGTTCATTTTAGGCCTCTTAATTCCTAATAATCTATTGCTGGGTCCAGGTGCCTGCTCGAGGCCACTCAGCGTTAGTCTGGGCGTGACCCTGGTTTACCCGTGACCCTGCGGCTCGCAGCTTCCCCAAACGCAGGGCGTCCTCCGGCAGCACGTTAGTGCTGGCTCCTGTGGGGAGAGCGAGCCCTGGGCTGATGTTGCGGATGCAAGCGAGGATAAAGGCCAGAGAGAAGGGCTCTGGTGTGACTTCCAGCTCTTTTATTTCCCAGGGAGAGGCAGCAGGGAAGGCAGGAGAGGGTCCGGGGTCCGGGAGAGGCGGCGCGAGGATCAGGAAGAGCTGAAGGCTCCAGGGACGAGGCAGGGGGACAGCAGGGGATTTATCGGGATACAAGCAGGGGAGTGTAACCAATTGGGGTACAAGGATTTACATGTAACCAATGGAGAACTGAACAGCAATGAAGCTTCCAGAACATAACCTTACACAGAACATGAAGTAATACCTTATATACATGAAGTAATACCAATAAACTGAAACATGTAAACAACGTTGCAAGGGATGCTGGGGGTGAGCCAGAAAGTTCACCCTGACAAGGGAGTGTGGCTCAGACAGTGGCAACCTCGGGCTGAGTCCTCCCGTCCTGAGCTTGTGGGGCTGTGACTTTTGCCACATACACCGCCACAATAATCCCCCCTTCCTCTGATGTTTAACTTTGAAGACTTATTTGGAGTTCTTCTCCAAATGTTCTTTTTCCATAAATAGAATACATTTATTCTGACATTTCAGTATATTTAAGCAATCTCCATGTTATGCCGCAATTTTTTTTGTTTGTTTGTTTTGGCAGTTCCTTTTCATTTCTTCAAAGTTGTTTCTTGATTTTTATGTAGTTTTGCATTATTGCAGGGAAAGGGCTAAATCTGAGCCTATTGTGATAATTATTGTATTGCAGCTATTTAGCACGAACATTTTGACTCAATCCCAGATCAGGATAATTCAAGATTTGGTTCTCCTGATGATGCTCCAATGACTGCTCTAAGAAGCATGCATTTTCAGGGCCTAAAAGCTATTTTCTGCAGAACACATCTCATCTAGACATTCACCCTTCCCTCCTGGAGCTACACAAAGCAAACCTTTTCTCTCAGTGTGATCTCTGCCAGCTCCATGAAGATGCCTTTGTTGCTGTCACAAAATCAGGCACAATTCAGAACATAATTTCAATCTGTAGAGACTTTGTGTCAATTCTCAATGAACACAACTTGTTTACATTATTTGATTGTAAGTAGTCAAAAGCCAGGACTAAAACCTGCATCTTCCAACTATGTTTCTTTAATCAGTAACTTTCTGTTCGTATTCATTTCTGTCCCTAAAAATTTGACTTTTAACGTCAGCACACAGATGAATAATCATCACTATGAACTTCATGTTCAGCTGAAGGAGATATCTGCCAGCAAGTGAAATTCCAGGAGAGAGAAATTCCACCTGTCTTGTGGCTACTCCCCCAGCAAATCCCCTGAAGCATTCTGTGCCAATAGAATCCTTACAAAACAGTGAAGCAGGGCAAACTTTCACGGTGTGAACTTCAGCCATCATCTCAGTGCAGGTTTGAGATCCTAGTCCTCCAGGGCGAAGGACCATGAGGGTCAGACATTTCACATGATGCTTTAAGTGTAAAGCTAACTCCTTTGTGTTGTCCACAACACAGCAAGGAAATGTCTGACCATACCCTGTGCTGCTTTTCGATCCACCTCACCTTCTGCAAGGCAGATGTGCTGTGTCAGCCACTGGGCTCCTCCAAGCACAGACATGGCACTGATGCCTACTCCAGGAAGGGAGGGAGGCAGGGAGGCAGGCAGGCAGGCAGGCAGGAAGGAAGGCAGGCAGGCAGGCAGGCAGGCAGGGAAGGAGGGAGAGAGGGAGACAGGAAGGAAGGCAGGAAGGCAGGCAGGAAGGCAGGCAGGCAGGAAGGCAGGCA
>VZRZ01000222.1:19422-78658 GCA_013398175.1 Climacteris rufus | reverse complement strand
GAAGGCAGGAAGGAAGGCAGGCAGGAAGGCAGGAAGGAAGGCAGGCAGGAAGGAAGGAAGGCAGGAAGGAAGGAAAGAAAATTAAGGAAGATTAGAGAAAGCAGAAGTGGAAAGTCTGTCTTCATGGCAAGAGTTAGCTTGTAATTTTTTCACTGCAGGATAGCTCACAGAGAACTGAGCCCATGAAAGGAAGTACCACTGGCTGCACCTGGCACAAATATTTCTAAACACAACTTTATTTGCTGCACTAAGCTGAGCCAAATTTTTTTCTTTTCCAAGAAGGAATTGTGGGAGAAATTGACTGTCTTATTGTATTGGGAAGGGGGGAATTACAGCAAGCCAACACATGCCTTCCAGCACCAACACAGATACAGTCCACATTCACACAGTCTAATCAGCTACACTGACTTGACACACGATCAGTTTGGGTGATTCAGATTAATAGTTCAATGCAGAAGTAGTAGCACACATTAAAGTTATGGCATTTTCCTTTTGCACAGAATTTGAGTTATAAATGGAACTAACATCACAGAGAAAATAAGCCCTGGGACATTTTCCTATGGAACAATGAAAAATGTGAACAACATCTTCAAACAATAGTTATTTTATTCTAGCACCTGCACAGCCATGCTATGCAGTGAATTCTGCTGATTAATTAATGAAGTCCATCTGAGGATGTCTCCCTGTGAAGAGCATACAATCTATATTTCAAATTACTTTTGAAAATTTAATCATCAGAAAGTAGAATTTGCTCATTAGTTAGTAATAATATATTAAGTTCCTTGGTCTGTCCCCAAATCAAACAGATAAAGCCTAATTAATTAAAGGCATGCCACAGAATATGTGTAGTCCCACTGGTGACATAAAATGTAGCAAAGGAAGCTATAAATCCTGGATATTAAATGTGCAGCAATGTATTAACGGAGCACTGGAATACATTGCCCAGAGAAACTGTGTAGTCTCCCTCACTGGAGATGTTCAAGGACTACCCAGACACAATCCTGTGCCATGTGCTCTGGGATGACCCAGAGCAGGACCCTGCTTGAGCAGGGGAGTTAGACCAGATGACCCAGTGTAGTCCCTTCCAAACTGACCCATTCTGGGATTCTATAACAGCCCTCCACTAACACAGATACTTCACATAAAATTATTAGAAATTATTTCAAAATATACAGTCTAAATACAGATATTTATCATCCTAGCTCTAACATGAAATTCCTCTGTCTTAGGTTTTTTTCTAGAGCAGTGCAGCACTCTAGCCTTTAAAAGCTTCTAAAGAGATATTTCTGTTCTCACCCTACAACTAGTTAAAGTGATTTTTACTGGGTAATAGAAAAATATCATGAAAAGTACAATATATTTTGCATTGTCCACAAACATCTGTGGAAATATCCTAACTGGAATCATCATTCTAAGAGTCACCATCTACCTGGCAAATGTGCAAAGTGCTTTCTCAGGAACAGGTTTTGTTATGTAGCCATAACTGCAATAAGCATCATAGTCAGGCGTCCTGCAGGAGGGAACAGAAGTGCTCCTCTGTCTCACATGGAGGTGATGCCTGTGTCCTTGACTTTCAGTGAAGGAGGAAATCAAGCCTGCCCTATACAAGTGACCAGTTGCAAACAGGGCATTGCCATCTCAGTGACTTGCTCCCAGAAAGAACAGCCTTTGCAACCCTGAGATTAAGGACTGTCCCATCACAGAATGCCGGAGTCTCTGCTCTGCTCTGCCTCTAGAAGGGTGAAGGATAACCATGACTCAAGTTAATGATGGTGAATTAAAATCTATACTGTGTAAAGGTGCTTTATGTAATTCATTTATCATGTCATAAAAGATATTTGCATACAGTTGCTTAAAATTCCTCAATATAATTCCAGCGAGTAGCACAGAAAGAACATTACTTATATTTCTGCTTTTATATTATGTATACTTATATATTTGAAAGCAACCCAATTTAATTTCACTTTACAGAAATTCACATTTGGCAACCTTAAAGGGCAGCGTAATAAATTCAGATCACCATAGGAATTATATCTAAACTCTAACAGGAACCAATAGCATTTATGTGAGTAGTTACAGTACATAAACCAGAAAATCAAAAGACTATTTTTTTCGATGTGTTTTGTTTTGTTATTTGAACACTGATTTCTACAGAATGTAAGGAGCATACAGATGCATATGCTAAGCTTATTTACTTCATGGACCAATATCATATATGTTAGTCTAAAGACAAATATTCTTACATTTTTCTTTTTGTATTAATTCCAGGCCTCATTCATCTTCAGAAAACACAACATACATGTTTCTTCTTCATTTGTGCTATTTACACATTTCTGTCAGCTACACCTGTCACTGAGAGTGGAATACCTTTCCTTTACAGCCACAGTATGGGATTTTTAATCGTAAGATTCTCATTTGCATTCTTCTCCCCTGACACTAAACACATTTATCTTAATTTGCATATTAAAATCAATGTCACAGTCAATCATTAGAAGTTTACTGAACTCATAATAGTTAACATGGGTATTTTCTTTGTCTCCTGACTGCTGTGTAACATGAATGATCTTAAAAACTTCCCATTTGCTTCTCATAGCATGTCCCCTTCCTGCAGAGCAATTTAAGAAATTGCATTCTAAGAAAACAGGTTTCCAAAAAATTGATTTCCAAAGGAAGACAGAATGTGCATCTAAAACACATCTACAGGAGTAGGTGGATGTCAGTCAAGTCATGACAGAGTTCTCCCTGACTCCCACACATTCCTGTGTCTTTGCATTCCGAGGTCAAAGCCAGCTGCTTGCTGACTAATCTCCCAGAGTTCAGTATTGAGTACTCGTTTCTGATTCTCCATAATATTTTTCAACAAACAGGTTTCTCCCCCACCCCTTGGCTCTGAATGACAAAATAAATTTACTGAATGTAGGAGGAATTCAATCAAGTCCAGAAGTTTTAAATTCAGAGGTCTGAAAAATCTTCAACCACATGCTCACTTCACTAGTGCTCCTTCATTAAATTTCTCCTTTTGGAAATGCATGTTGATTTTGAAACATGTCTATTTTAGCCAGTTCTGTTACCATTATTTCCTATTTTTTTTGGTGAAAATTCATGTCTAGCTTTTTTTATACTTCATCATAAATGATAATGAATAAATAAATGATCATCTTTTTATACTTCATCATTTGTCAGATTTTTGTGTGAACTTCCATACTTACATCAAAACTTCTTTCTAAAATCCTTCTAAAGCCTTTTATAATAAAAATGTTAATATCCAAAATCATGAGAGGGACATCAATTTTGACCTTTTTTAGTGATTATTAACATTATCAGATACATGATTAACCTTGTCAGATATGGAGCATACAACTTCAATTTCACTCTCAGAACTGCCAACATAGAAACCTTTTTAAGAACCACATATTTTCCACTAAGGTGAAGTGATTTAAAATATAGGATAGAGATGATATTCTGCAGTTATTCATTGGCCATACTTCCTTCTCTTTGGAACCACTACTTACAATTCCTACATTTTCTAATAGACTGATGTCTATTGTGTATGACTCACCAAGGACCTTTCTCTCCAAACCCAGTGTTCAAAAAAAAAACTCCTCTATTTTGTGATTTTGCTGTTTAGATCTCAAATAGTGTCTCTTTTTCACTTACTAGTTGATTAACAGAGCTGGTTCTAAGTAATGTTACCTACCTCCTCCTATCAAATCTTTTGTTGTGTCTTCTTTTGCTGATTCTCTGGGCTGGGAAACCTGTTATTTTAAGCTGCCCTTATAACAAGAGTGCTGCACACACTTCTCTGACTCCTTTCTGAACTCATCACTGTTACAGGGTTAAATACAGAAGGCAGCAACATGCAATACTCCAAATGCAAAGACATTTTACTCACAAGACTGGGTTGCGTGAGAGCAAGTTCAGCTTGCCAGGATGAGTTCTGTGGCTTGACTTGATCCCCCTGTAAATACTGCTTCCAGAAAATGAGCTTTCCTCCACTCACTTCTGCCCTAGCACAAGTGACTCCCACTCTCTTGCCTGCCCATTAGAAACAGAGAGGTAAAAAATAATCCATGTTATTTAATAAAATTTATTTCAAAAGTACTTATAATCACCACATTGTGGCCTATTGTCAGTATTCATACTATTACTGGTCTGATTTATATAGCGAATTTTGTAGAGTAGAATTTTTTCTTCTTATTACATACATCTGCTATACTGTGTGCTAATTTGTGCCTGGCTTCTACAAACACCTTAAGAGATGGGGATAAAAGCCTGGTCTGCTATCATGTATCTCCAAATTCTGCATGAAATTCTTTGCTTTGTGGTTTTCTTAACACAGTACAAGCTCCCAAGTAAAAGGAAAGACCTGGCCAATTACCATATGGCTGAGGTGAATACTCGATGTAATGGGATATCACCATTTTGAGCCTTTCTTCACGTAATCAAACAGTTTTGGCAGGCATCAGCCAAAGTGGTGCTACTGCAAAATCTGACAAAGTCCTCAGTCCCACAAAGACCAAATTATTTTCCAGCATTTTAAAAATGTCAATGATCACAAAGATACTATATTTACATAATGCTTTTGTGAAAAAAGAACTGAATAAAAAATACAGCCACGATTTAAAATAACAAAGCAAAACAGCAGAGAAACTGTTCTAACCCACTGCTGCAAGGGCCACAGGCTCACCAGTGGAGGTTACCTCATTTCTTCCACTGTAACTGTGCTGACTGTTGTGCTGGGGATTTGCTGTGAGTAGGCAGGCTCATAAGGGCTTTATCAAGCAGCAGTGGAATCCCACTTGACTGCACAGAGGACACAGATATTGTAATTTCCAAAAGGTTCATAAAACCCAGGTTCCCAAAACTCACTGGAAGTATTGCCTCCCCTATCTCAGAGGTCACAGCCCCATCTCCCCCTGGCAGGTTGTAAAGCTTGGCTGACCAAGCAGGCTTGACATCATTCCTGCTGACCTCAGCATTCTGATGGGTACCTGACTCTCCATGAGCCTGGAAGGTAAGAAATACAGCAAAACAGCTTTATACATGTTCTCCTTAAATTCTCTATAAGTGGATGTATCAAGAATTTGCCTTGCAATGCAAACTTCCGCAAATAGCATGGGGGAGGGGAGTAGGGTTTCCTTCTCTTTGTTTTTAATCTTCCTGGTTATTTCCAAGGTAAATAATAAATCAATACTTCTCTTGGAACTGAAAATCCTTTTTCAATCAGTTCTGTTTTGAAATTCTTATATGACTTTCAAAAATGTGGTTTATCTCCTAAAGGCAGTAATTTTCTTATGGAAACTACCTGAAATCAAGAGAATCCACCCAACCAGCCCCTTCTCTGACACTGGCAAATTACTGTACCAGAACATACAAAAGAAGAAAACACAGCAGAGCAATACTTTTTTCCTCTAGTTCTGTGATTGCTAAAGCACTTGAAGTAAAACATCTATTAATCTTTAAAAATATTGAATTTAATTACCCTGACTAATGTTAGCTTGTACTAAATGTTACAGATATGTTTTCCTTCATAAAGTACAAAATGTTCTTCTAATTTTAAATTTGTGTAACTAAATTCCAGTCTTCTGAGCAATTCTCTACCTAATTTCAACTGTCAATTGGCTCAAAAGCAGCTTCTCTGCACTGATCCAATCATCTAGTTCACTTTTATTTGCCCAAATAAGTGTATAAAATGCATTCGTTTGATGTTTCTTTTTGAAAGTCCATCAGAGTAAATGGTATGGGCTTCCATGAGATCATTACAGTTTTTAATGGAAAGTCCACAAATGTGCTCTTTTGCACTATCTGGCATCTGACTTGCCTTATGTTGTCAGAGGATCTAGACTGGCTGGGGAAAGGCTGCAGAATACAATACTTTTATTCTGACAAGGTGTTGCTGAGTTGAGCTGTAGGCAACTTCAGGTCTCACGTAGGGTAACAGGTTGTGAAAGGTGAAAATAGATCATCATCGGACCTACATTGCCTCCAGCAGATCTCCAGAAAGCCAGACTGGCTTCTGCTTCTGCCACCAAGGGTTGAGTAGTAAATACTGGGTGACAATTAATCCTGAAGAGGTGCTTTTTACAAAGGCATCACTTGTTCAGAAACGTCAGTCCCATCCTGATCCTTCCTATTCCTCAGTTAACACTGGCAAAATGAACATATCTCACGGGAATTTTCCTCTTCCCTCAAGTCCCCATTGCACACAGGTGCAAATTAGGTTGGACTGCAAAGCAAAAACAACAGCTCTTTCCTGACAGAAGGAAAACAAAATGTTTTCTATTGTTTAAGCTCTCGACCAAAAAGAAAAAACAAGCATACACATACACATACACACACACATACACACATATACCTGTAATATTTTAATATTATTATTGCAAGAATGCAATAGAAAATTCAAAGCCCATTCAAACCCAGCAGTTACTGAGAATAGGGGGAAAAAATATATATAAATTGGTTTGCACAGCTAAACACAAATATTTCAATCAATGAACTTTTCTGAAGCAGAGACATAAGAACAATGGAAGGGATGAAGATTGTTGTTGCTTTGTATAGTCTTGGCCCTATGGTACCAAGTCCAACTGGGATTCTGAGGCTGTCCTATAGAGGGCCGACACATTTTCTCCTCAAAGAACATGAAAGTCCTTTTAATCCAGTAGTGAGATATGGAATGCAAAATGTTAATGAAGTCCCTCGTTCATTAAACTTATCTTTGATCCTGTCTGAGTTTTGATTATTCTGTAACAACAAACCACAAAACCAAAACAAAGTCAAATATTGCTGTTAGCTCCCTCTCCATATTAAGAAGTGATCACTAAAACTCGTTACAAAGAAAATCCACACTGCCAAGAAAAGTCTAAAATTCTTTGTTCGATATCTTGTGGGCACTTACCTGTTTGCTAATGTATATCCATGAGCTTTTTTTTTTAAGGAATAACCTTCTTTGCCTGCACATTAAAGCAAAGTAATTTTGTAGTATTTCTATCCTCCATTTCACATTTGCTCTTTTCTAATGGATTCAATGGACCATTCTTAACTGCAGCCTAAAATTGTTGATTATGGCTCACACACACACTCAAAGTAATACTAAACTCTGGCTCAGCACTGGTAAATTCAGACATATAAACAGCTTGAAAAAGAGTCACAGGAAAGGGAGAAAACTCTCTATCTCAAAAATGCATGGTAATCTGCCAAGAACTATTATAGGTACAAACAAACCCAACAGAAAATAAAAACAGCTATAAATAGTAGAAAATATTAAGATTCAAACTTACTCATGAAAAATGCATGACAGCCACAAAGAGAGAGGGAAAGCACTCATTAGAATGTCGTTAGAATGGAGAGGAATCACTTCATGTATGAATGAGAAATCTTCCTTCAAGGAGCAATCCTTCATCATTTCAATATGCTGTTTCCAGGAACATACAGTAGGCACAGAAAAGAACAACACCACTCAAGGCAGAAGCAGCACCTGGACAAGAAAACAGCATATGGATCAGAAGTCTTCAGCCTGGAAGAACAAAATCAGAGAAGGATGAAATAAAGGTCTATAAAATCATAATTTAGAAACTAGGAGCATCAAAAAAAAAAAATGTTTAGAGATCCAAGAAAAACGAGCTAGTTTTTTGAATGATAGGTGCTTTAACTTTAGCTTTAACATTGTACCTTGCTATTGTGTACAGGAATGTTTACATAAATTCAAGAAACTTTTAGACATGTTTTCTAATGGAAAAAAATGCACAAAACGCTACTAGGCGTGAAAAGACACTGTGTCAAGAAGTGTCTAAACCATGGATGTTTGGACGGTCAGCAGACATACCCAGGGGAAAAATGTTGGGATTTTATTCTTTCTCTATTTTCTATTGGTTGCTGTTGCAAAGTATTTGGGTAGGTGAACCTCATGTCTAAATCCCTCAAATTACTTCACGCATTTATGCTTCAAAAAAGTAAACACTTACCTTCTTGCCTGTTGTTCAGACCTTATTTTCTCAGCTCTTATTTCCTACAAGTTTTATCATTGTATAACTGTCAAAATACTGAATTAACATCATTTCCACATTATACCAATAAAAAGTGCATAGTCAATATTGTGTCTTATGAAAAGGAAGACCTAGTTGCAGAACTCAATAGCTAGCTTTTAAAAATTTAAATCCACTGGTGGAACAAGTAAGATCCCAGGATTTCTAAAAACATGCTTAGCTTCTTTGGTGAATTATAAACTAAAGGATTTTCACGTGAAGAGACAAATTTCAGGGACTAATTATCTGGTACACAGGAAAGGAAGAAGGTGGTAAGGACGAACCATGGTGAGGATAAGGGACAGCCAGGCAAGAGTCAGAAATGCTACACCATTGCCATAGCCACTGTAAGGATTTTGCAGGCCATAAGCACATTCCTCCAGCACATAGCAAGAAACTGTGTCACAAAAGAGGCCTCACATTCCTTGCTTAGGGAGCAACGCCAGTCAGATCCATGGCAATGTCACAGAAAAACACTGCACAACAACAAACCAACTGCATAGGTATGATAATTTAACATGTAATTATTGGGGTTTTTTTGAAACAGCCAGGCTCCCTGAGCAGCAAAGTGTTGAAGCAGTAGATGACCAAACTTGGACTTGGGGGGAAAAAAGTGACATTCCAGATGTTTTTCGTGTAGAACAATGTCGTATATCAGTCATACTTCATAAGATGTGGCAGTGTTTTCAAAGGCTGCTACTGGGGGTCCTCTCAAACTAGAGGAGAGAAGCTCCTGCCTTACGTGGAGTATTGTAGAGCCATGTCCACACACACACAAGCACAATGTTCCATCTCTACAGGGTCTCTGGCAACATACTGCCAAGAGACTGTGATGAAAAGTCTGATTGCAGCCTGATCAAATAACCAAGGAGAAAAATAATGTTAAAAACAACTTCTGACCCTACACAGAGACCCTCTAGCTTATAATAGTCCGGTTCTCTTCTGAGGGTATTAAAGAGGGGAAAAAATGGATAAAAATTTAAACTAACTAGATGAATCTGAAATAGAAGCACAGAATTAGAGAAAATCTGAAATGTAGCATGTACTAAAGATGATTGAATAATAAAAACATAAATATGGAAAAATAAAATTAAGAATGGAGAGCAAAGTGGGCACTAAAAATATTTAACAGCAGGAGAATGAAGACAATCCATTACTCTTTCCTGATCCAAAAGGCAGCACAAAATTATTATACTGGACATCTTAAAATATTTAGATTCTCACTTTTACATCTTTGCTTCTTTTCACATTTACATGGAAATATAAGTAGATTTCAGTATAAAGCCATGGTTTAAATCACCACACTAACTTGTTTTCCATTAGCATTTTCCACTGTTGGTATCAGTCAGTTACAGAGAGTCCATTATCAGCTTCTGAGATGAAATTTAATGTTGCAGTACTGCCAGGCACATACCATGCTATGGGATAGTGATTACACGTCTAAAATGTACATTAGAGAAGCCCAGCATAATTTTCAGAAGAAATTATCAGTCCCTAATGTGGCCCAGTCAGTAACTTCAGAGTAACATTTTGATAAATTTCTGCATCTACAGGAAGTTCACTTTTATTTTGATAATTTTGTTAAGAGCTTTTTGCAAACTGCCTAAACCTTGGTGAGATATTACTTCCAATTAGCTGCCACAAGCTAGCCAAAATCTTTTTTCCCTCTGGTAAAAATGAGGTTGGAGACTTGCATCCACATTTTTCATTAAGATCCTGGTGATAAGCAAGTGTGCCATAAGGGGTCATTGGGTTTCATCTCACGGCTTTTCCCAAACCTTAGGCACTCTTAGGCTGCCACCAGGCTGTAGGATCAGAGTGAGCCTTGTCTGAGCTCCCTTCTGCCTTTCCCTGTGTTTCAGATGGATGATTCTGCCTCTGTGTTCAGGGAGCCCAATGGGAGTGAGCATGCAGAGGCACACACATCTCCTCACGCACACAGGCAGTGTTGACATGGTAAGAGCCAACAGCAACACCCACTCAGCTTGCAGTAAATAAGTGGACAGGGTGTGGAATGGCCTTTTCAGGTAGGGGCGTAAGCTGAAGAAAACTGACAACTGGTTTATTCCATTATTAAATTAACTAAATACGACCTAGCCTACTTGTGATATGGATACTCCCAGTGACAGTGAGCCAAAAAACGTTAATGACGTCTTGTTGTGAACCAACCCACCTGACCGCTCTCACACCTTCTATAAAAATTTCCTTTGTCCTCTAGTTTAGGCTTCAAAATATGGGCTTCATCACAATATGTTTCTTATTTTTCAAACAAAACTTTAGAAACTGAAAGAAAAACCCAAGAAATATTTTAAAGAATCCAGAAGCATTCTGTAGTGCTGTTTTTATTATAAAAGTGCATACACTGAACAAAAATAATGTGCTCTAAATTACCACATGAATTAAAGAAGTGTGTCCACTGAGAAAAATAAACAGCAGCTGCAATACTTTTGGCTTTTAAGTTTGGGGAAATCAGAAGCTTTGGACTTCTAAAGAAATCAATATTTCTCTACATTGTTGGGCACAATTATACAAAATTATGCCCTCATCATAGGGCCAATTTACAATAAGATCTCCTGTAATTTATTAATACAATCTGCCAAGGATATAGTATCCCAAAGAAACAAAGAGAAATTGGTTACAGTATGACCGCACCCCTTTTCTCATAGGAACTTCCCATGACTTGTCAGGTGGCAGCAGGGCCTTGCAAAACTACTCAATTAATTTTGTCACCAAGAGAGTTCTTTGGAAGGGGAATTGCTGGTGGTCAGTTGAAGTGGTTATGAAGGTGCTTTGCATCATTGGAATGGTCATTGTAAAGAGCATATTAAGGAAATGCAGCCCCTGAAGGCTAACAGGGTTTTTAATTGCTGCAGGACATCAACTTGCTCTGGGATAACAGTGACCCTGCCCCGTCCAGGTGTGACTTTACCAGATGAGCTGAGAGTGCTCTGGCCCCCTCCCTACAGCAATGTTCAGAGAACAGGATACAAAGGCTGTCATTGCCCACAGCTGCCCCTCTTCCACTGCAGCTGGCCACACCCACCCTTGTCCCATACATCCAGCTGCTGCCATTGATGCAATTTCAGTTATTGCTACCAGTTGCTATTTAAGTCTAAAATCCAAGGGTGGAGTCTAATGCAAGCAAGAATTAACAGTCTGACAACATACTGTAAGCAAATAATGAATCCCTGAACTGATTTTTCTACTTTGTGGGGATGGGGGGTTGTTGTTTAACATACCAAAGTATCTGTGTTCCCATTTCTTCTGTAGGAAAGAATTTGAGTAGCATGCCATGGAACAGGCAGGGAACTTGAGGTATGTCATGAAAATTTATGCAGAGCTGGATTAAAAGAATAGAAGCAGAACTTCTATATATATGCATGCCAATTACACCATATGATTCCATTTTTATTTCCTCTTCTGTGTCATTCTCCCTTCAGTTGCCTGCTTATCATTTCACACAAGCACATATGGGGGACCACACCTTTCACTTGCACAAACCAAACAAAACAAAATAGCTATTTTTAAGAATCCATCGACAACTATTCATTAAAAAACTACACAGAGAACTCATCTGGGGTTGCTAGGTGACAAAATATGTATTCACCTTTCTCCTTATTAGAAAATAATTTAGCAAGAAGTTAAGAGTAAAGGCTGTAAGTGATTTTAGTACTGTCCACACAACCTGTGTCAAGGCTGCAGGAACTCAGGCTGTTAACTTGCTCATACTTGTGTGAAACTTTATCCACCTCAGCTGCAGGAAAGTACGCGTGTCAATTAGACAGAAGCTCCATCACACTCCTGAAAATGTTTTTTCATTATCCTGATTTGGAGTCTAAATATTTGGTTGTAAGTGACACAGCTTAAATGAGACATGTCAGTTTATAACTTGCAGTTGCAAATGCTTTATCTTTTCTTTTCTTTTTCTAAAATTTTTTCAAATTCATTATTGTTGCCAACACCCTGATCATGAAAACATGAATGAATGTGAATGACTATAAGACTGGTAATTTGCAGGAAGGCAGAAGTGCTGTGTGTCACAGATCTATATAAAAAACAGTCACATCAGTGTTGGAGATACCCATTAAAAGAGTGCACCGCTATACAACACATATTACTGGACATTCAGCCACATTAAACTTTGTCATAAATATCCTACACATTTCACAACCTCATAGTATCCACACACCTTGGTGTTTAATGTCCTAAAATATCTTGATAGCTAGCAAATGGTCACAGGTGTTTTACTAGGCTTTTATGAGGTTTACTTCCAAGGGGGCAAGGTACTACTGAAAAAACACAGATGGTCTGAGCATGGTTCACTTAATAAGTAAAAAAGACAGGCAAGATAATGAGCAAAGGGTAACAGAATTGTACAGCAGAATAGTCATCATTCATCCAAAACTCCCATTGCACCCAGCACAGAGTGAAATCACACAGTGAACTCCTCAACACTGGGTCTGTCACCTTTCCTTTTCCACAGTGAAATGTGCACCAAGGTGTTGTACAAGGTGCAGTGCTCCATTCATGTACCTTTCTTCTAGGCCCGTGTGGTGTTAAATCCTTACTGACAAACCAAAGAACACAATGTGCCATACATGGCACTGTATGCAGACAAACCGGATACACTCACACCACAGATATTTGTTGATGGAATAAAAAGAGCTTGGAAAAAAAAAAAGTCACATACTGCCCAATCCATTGCTTTGCATGTAAGGACCCTACAAAGCTCACATAAATTCAAGAACCTATTTGCTGTGTTTGTATCCACTGCAGGTCAGATACTGTGGGTGCACCAGGCAGGAGGGGAGAATGGGACAACAGCTGTTCTTGCTCTCTCTGGACTGCAAGTAATGGTTGCCTCAACTTTTGGCATTAACTGGCATCTTAAGGGCAGTGGGAGGGAAAGGGTTGTTGGCCTCCATCCCATTCACCAAGAAGGCACCATTGTAAAAACACCAGGTTGTAATTAAGTGTGTGCTTCCATGCACCCGAGGGGTGCATTTAGAGGCATTCTTCAAGTGTGGGTATTCAGAAAGGATTCATCAGAAACAACATTTTAAAAAATCTAAATACTGATCACCCTTTTCTCTCACCTCACCCCCTTCCTAAAAACAGGATTTTAAAACCTTGTATATAGTTATTCTGAGGATTGTGATTCCAATCCTTCCACCCACTCCATGTAGATTTACTTGAGCTCTTTTACAAGCTCTGGTTTAATAAATATATGTGTAAAATTATTTACCTTCTTCCCTGCTCTGCTTCTCTTACCTGTATATTTCTGTGACAGCATTTCTTCATTTCTGTGTTAAAGTCATGTCATTCAGAATTCCAAATCATAGATTGTTTGAGTCTTCTAAAATTAAACTGTGTTAAGTTAGGTTTGGCTCAGTTTGATTTGATTTGGTTTTGTTTCCAGAAACCTCCCAGATTCCATGTCTCCCAATAGAGAATATTATTGGTCTCAGTCCATAGTCTGGCTGAATCAGAAAACTCAGCACAGAAAACCAAGCAAGCAAGATGTCAAAATTCTCAACCTGAAAGAAAAACAGAAGCACCAACCATTGATTTTCAGGTGTCACATCTTCCTGCTCACTGACATATTCATATTCTGATTAAAGGCTTACAAGTATAAACCCAAAATGACTTCATTGACTCTGGCAGAATAACTTCAAATTTACACAGCTGAAATCAAGATCTCAGTCCAACTCTCATTTTGTAGAAAATAGCTCAATATATAGCTTTCCCTAGACAGAAGTAGAATTTATGAGCGCAGGACTGAAAAACAAACAAAAATAACCCCAGGAAGTAAAACACTTCAGGGCCTGTATCCACACTTGTACAGTTCTATTTCATAGCATCAGGGATGAATTTGTCCCTTTTTGTTGGCTGCAGTAACTCATGGTGTTATTTCACATTGCTACATTTCTTTTTTTTTTGTTTTCGTTCATGCCAACAAGACCATGAGTAGGCGTCATATAAGATGAATCTCACTAATCTTAAAAAAGAAAAACTAGTGAACAGGAGGTGATAAATGCTGTGCTGCCTACTCAGGTTCTGTCACATAAGATGTCACTTCTTTATTTTAATTGCATTTTCTGCCAAATCATGAAAGCCAAAGATTTCTACTGCATGTGATCCTACCTTTTGCTATGGAATGGTTCCGCATAGCCAGTAGCAAAAAACATCTACTTGATTCTGTCCCATTTTTTCCCCATATTCATTTTATGGCTGCTTCCTGATGTTCTATAGAAACTGTCTCTTCAGGAAATGTTAAAACGCAAATAACAGCTTGTTCATTGCAAAATGACTCAGACTGCACACAGAATTCATTTTTTTCTCCAAGCATTAATAAAATACATAGGGAGCCTAAAAAATCATCTGCATTTTAGATACAGTTTCTCTACTGCACACCACAGCTAGCTAGTTTTGATTAAAAAAATTCTACTCGATTAAAAAAATTGAAAGCTAAAGAGCCATAGTATCAAGAATGTACTAACACTAAAACCTTATCTGTTTGCATGGCAGGTAAGAATTCTTGTCATCCTAGAGGGTGAATTAAAATGAGCTTCCAGCAACACCAGCTGTTTGATCAACTGCTGACTTTGGCAGATGCTTTGAGCAGGAGGGCTACCTCTCACAGACCTGGGCTGACCAATGCATGCAGCTGAAACAGCACCTTGTGTACATGGGCCACAGATACAGGGATAAAATCCCACATTTCACCAAAATAAAATTCACTTTGCATATGGGAATGTTAAAAAAAAAAAAAAAAAAAACTTACTAAACTAAACAAAACCAAAGCCTGAGGAGCATGAACCAGGACTCAAGTGTAAGGATTGTGTCCTGGAGGAGTTGCTAACACAAGGTTCACACCAGATTTAGTGCTCCTGTGAGTGAAGGAGGTGGAACAGTGGCTTTGACCAATTTTATTTGCAGTAAAACATCACAAGGATTATTTTCAGTAACAGAGCGAGAAGCAAGGAAATAAATTTTTATTATTACCATACTAAACTGGAAATCAAAACCAGGAATGACAGAATGAATTTTAGGACAGAACCTAATCTAACTAGGAATAGAAAAAGAAAGACTAACACAGGAAGGTCAGGTAGCTTAATCACATACTTGGAGGGTAAACAGATAGCTGAATTATGCTGCAGATAACTTCAGATCTGAACTTGGGTAGTTCGACTAAATCAAAACCAGTCAGATCACATCCTGAATGCAAGATTGCATTTCTGATGTAATCAGTGTTGTGATTTTTGTACTATAAATGTCCAGTCAGATCAGCAGTATTTCTGATCATGTATCAGCCTTGAACAAAGGAAGGACATAACTGCCTTTTCATTTGACCATTTATATTTCATTAATCATAATACCCTTATTATGCAAAAAAATAGATTGAATTAGAGATTGAATATAAAATTGAATTACATCTCAAATAAAAAATATAGATTCCCAATAGTTTATTCTTGTCAAAGGAAACAACCAGCAATTCAATGATCTCTTCTCTGTGATGGGCCTTCTAGGGACTCTGCTCAAGAACAAGTGACCTTCTCCACCTCTGAAGTGCTTGGAGAACTTCTCTGTAGAAATACTGGTCAATTCAAAATCCAGCTCTGCATAGCAAGGAAGCTTAGGGTCTTCAAAACCTCGACTTGGTTTACTGGATCCATCTCTGCTGCTAGATCCAGCAGAGCACTACTTGCAGAGACAAGTATAACTTTGGCAAATATTAATAAGGAACCTCAGAATTTTTTCTCTTGACACCTCAAGACTCTGCATGGGGAGGGAACATCTTCTTTACCTGAATTTAAAGCCAGGTTTTTCTCCTTCCTTTAGGAAAAGAAAAATGTAATGGAACATCATTTACATCACATATATTCTATATCATTCTTTACATTTGCACATTTTAAATTTATCAATATATCACCCACATGATCTGTGTGAAATCTATATTTTTTACAGTATAACATGTAAGCACTAAGTCAATATTTTTCATAAATCATTTGTATTTCCCCGGAGAAAACTTCCTTTTACTATGGATTTATGCTAGGTTTTTTCTAAGTGTAAATAAATCTTCTAGTCCTGTAAGTTCTGTTTCCATGAGGCAAACATTGGGTCTCTGTATAACTGTGAGCTGTTTCACAGATATAACTTCTCAACAGAGGGGATCTGGTTTCTTTGTCCCACAAGAATCTTGTGTTTGGGAACATACCCAGCCTTTATTTTTCCCATCTCTGTTTGGATTTAGGGTCCCTTTCTTGCCTCTTTGTCTTACTATGTAGCAAGCAAAACCTTGCTGGGGGATTTGCCTGACTTTACAAATCTTGTGCTCACAGTTCTACATTACAGTGGTCAACACGATGGGTTAACAGTCAGAGATTATGATCTTAGAGGTCTTTTTCTACCCTAATGGATTCTATGTTTCTATTATTCTTCACTATGAGTGGCCTCCACGCCGTTCACACAGCGACAACATTCTGCAAAGTTGCGTATCACAGGGAATACTCTGTATGCACAGCTTACCCAACACACAACCCCCCACTCCTTTTGGTTCTCTGTAGGGGTTCCTCCCGAAGCAATACCATGAATGACAGGTTTGCGATCAGAGAGTTTTGAGTACCCTTCATCACTTTAAGAGGTTTATACACACTTTAACCGTACATAACTCTCATCTGCAATAAGTGCTTGTTGAATGAACATGTCAACTTTGCGTGCAATGTGAATATAATCTTTATTTTGGACTCTGTATAAGCTTCAGGAAGTCAGTGTGAAGTTGAATCATATTTACTTTTATGTGCTAGGTAGCCAGCACAATGCTCGGAATGAAACAAGAGTTCCATGGTGTGAGAGACTGGATTCAGTTGTAAAACTTCCTCCTCTCCCTGCAGGGAAGGTCTCATGGGGTATTACTGGCTCAAGGGTGCTGATGTGAGAGTCAGCTGAGGAGATGTCATAAACCATCAAAGACCCCTGAAGCACATCCAGACCCATTCCTGAAGCCTTCCACCAGGGGACTGCAAGTGATCCAAACATGTGGCAACAGACCCAGAGCCTGTTGCAAGAGACAGAGGAAAACTTCACACACACACAGCAGAGGGACCTGGGTGTTCCCACCCAGCCTGAGCCCATTTTAGCCCATCAGACTCTGTGCTTCGTGGGCTTCTTCTCCTACTCATGATGGATCAAGACAGATCAAGAGCATGACTTAAACCACTGGCAACAGTCAAGTCTCATTGCAGATCTATGGGTGGTGGTGATGCATCTTTCTACTCTTATCCTTTCTTTCTTTCTCTTTCTTTTCCTTACACATTTGCTCAATTAATATTGCTGTATTACTATTTCTATAGATAACAATAACCAAAACATCTATGTACCTGCTTTCCATTGCAACCCCATTGTTCTAATATTAACCATACATAACTACATCTACAAACACCAATCATTCAGTGACATTTCATTCTAATCCACCCCAAGGGATCCAGTAACAAGAAGGTGGATTACTCTCACCTTTGTGGATGCAGGTCATAACACACAGTATGTCAGAAAGTCTTCATGAAGTACTTTTCTCCCATTTGCTACCACTTATTTTGTGTGTGAATCTGAAATGACTCACTCCTCTCAAAAGGACTTGTAGGGAATAAAAACCAACTCTATAATTTCCAGAAGTCTTCATCAGGGCAAATCCTTTTATACAGAAGTATTAATTTTTTTTTTAAAGTCTGACTCTAGGAAACAGCTCTTCTGCAAGCCAGATGGTGGTTGCATTGTTGCTCTCAGGAGTCCAGCTTGGTAGCTCAGGCACTTTCTGCATTATTGAAAATGCAAAAATTACAGCTCAGCATGATACAGGGCACCAAAATGACTCCTTTACCCCAGGATCTCAATTGCAACAATTCTGCCAGTGATTTATGAGCATCTCAATCATCTCTCCAGGGACCTCTGGGGACAAGGTGGTGAAGGAGAAGAGACAGCTAGGTGGTAGATTAGGTGGCATTGCTGCTGTCTAAAGACAAACCTGTTGTATTCATTAATTGAAGCCTTCAGCTGCTTGGGCTCCTTGTCTACATGCATGGCATCATACACAGGATTTGAACAGTTTCACTATTGAGATGATGCTACTTTATTTATTTTTTCTTCTCTAAGTCTGCAATCAAACAAAATCACCATAATCATAGAATATATTCAGAGGAGAGGCTGGACCAAAAAGGGGAAAATATTCAAAGTTCAAATCCTGGAAGAACCATGCCATTACTCTCCAATGACAAAACTACCAAACTTAAAAGAAGCAAAGGAAAGATCTGACCCAGAACCCAAAATTAAAAGACATTGCAGCCAGGTGTACAACTACATTAATCCTCTAAGCCAGATCTTGTCCTAAGCAGAGCTGTGATGAGACTGGTGATCTCATGACTCACTTTTTGCGAAATCCACTCTAGCACAGACAAAGCCTGGCAGATATACAGGATTTTATTGTCACCATGAGTAGCTCATTTCCTACTCACCAGTAGTCAGGAGGACCAGCATAAGCTATACAGTGTGCACCTTGACAAACAAGGCTTGTGGCTGGTGTATTATTCTAGCTTATTCTCTTCAACAGGCCTATGTGTTAATGAGGATTCTAATTGTGCAAATGGAAAAATTAGCACATCAAATATTCTCCTGCCTTTGTATAGCAAGCCTATGTTGTCCCTCTTCAGTGTTACCTGCCTATCTTGTTTGGCTGAACTAAAATTAGAGGAGCAAATGGAAGTAGGGTTCTGCTAAAGTGTAACTTCTTCAGGAAAGAATAGAAGAGACAGTAAAATGCCTAGCATAAGAACTGCTCCAAAGCCAGCACTGCCACATGGTGGAAAATTATCTCTTTTTTCGGGTTTTTTTTTTTTTTCATTCTGAATAACAAAAATTAAATCAAAATGTTAACATTGCACTAGAAATATATAAATGTGTAATCAGCCCATTTAATTTCAAAGAAAACGGATCCATTTTTTCAAGATATAGAAATATTTTTGTAATTTCATTCTCTCTGTTCTGTAAAATAAATGTTTTTACCACACAACTCTTTAAATGAGTTTGCAATAATATTAACAATATTGAAAGAGAATGTTGAATAAGAACATTGAATATGTTGATATTCTAATTGGTATTCTTTACAGAAATGAGTCATTCTCAGTGATGTGGCAACTGCTGCTTGGTTTACTTATTAACAGGTGGTACAGCGGCCAGTGGAATACAAGTTTGGAACTCATAATTCATAGCTTGCAATTTTCTATTAACTTTTCTTGGATTTTTATCGATAAAAAATACAGATATATTTTTTAAAAACACAGCAGGTAAGGCATTTTAATTTTAGTTGAAATTACCAAGGCAATCAACACACTTCAGTGAACACTCTGAGTCTAGAAGATTCTTTCTTTTTTGAACAGAAATTATGTACAATATTATTACATGTTGTATAGACAATGTTAAAGTTACATGTTTAAAGTGTAAGGAATAATTAATTTACTCAAATCCGACAGACTTTCTCTACAATTTAGTGTTATAAAACAAACACTGTCTCTGTCTGTACCAGGATATCTCAAAAAGACACTACCTGCAAAGGAGTCAAATACCTACCATTTTTGAAGATAATGAGCAGGACTTGAACTGCTTCTTGAGGCAGACTTCCCAGCTGTTCTGGAAGATCTAGTTAGGGAAGAAATCAGATGACTGGGAAAGTATATAGATAACTGGACATTTATTCATACCAGATTTTGGTATGAATACCAAAGTCAATAAAATTAATAAAGACTTACTTGAGCATGATTCACATGGTTCACCATTTCACTGTTCTCATCCTTCTCTATCCGTTCTTTTTACTTTCTTCCTTATTTAACATCATTGTAAGCTGTGGACTCATACTACATACCTATAAGTGTTTTCCAAGACTGCTTCTTGTGTTTCTTTCTCCTGATTTACCTATCTGCTATAAAATTCTCATATTGATTAAAAAAATTTAGGCAGACTCAAATTTACTATATGGGGTCAGATTCTCTTTCATGCAATTACATTTCCCAGCCCAATTGAAAACACTGTTTCTAATAAAAACACTAACAGAATTTTGTTCAAAAAAAGTCATTGCGAGTGCAATTTTTTTCTGTACCATATTTATGAACAGACCCAGTGTAAAGATGGGTTTGGTAGGTTATATAAATAAGGGAAACAATAAGAAGCTTCCACTGAATCTTCTGGTAACAGGAAGAACATCACTAAAAGTGGTCCAAGTCTTATTTCAAATCTGTTTCAAGGAGATTTATACCTAATTCTTCTTCAAATGGTTCATCTAAGATTTCTCAGTTCCTTTTCTGTCTGCCATTTCTAAAGATCCTTTAACAAGAGAATTTTCAAAAATAACATTTTCTTTTTATGATGAGAGTCTTCCTTTAAAAAGAAACATCTGTGAGTAGTTTTGCAGGACAATTGGGACTTGGAAATGATGGTCCTATGTCTGCTCCTTCCTGCTGCTCTCTGGGTGACTTTAGACAAGTCACAGCAGGTCTCTGTTACTTTAGCTACCCCTTTTTGTCTTCCATAGTAAACTGTGCTGTCATTGTGGCAAGGGCTGTGACATACAATCCATTTCTATGGTCCCTCACACAATGAGAACTTGATCACAGCTGGGGTCTAGAGACACAGTGTGGCAACACAAATAACAAAAGAGACCTTGAGTACAGGGGAGGAGCAGCAGGGCAAACTGCCCTCATGTTCTTGGATAACTTATTATCATTTCCTTCTAGAAATACAGTAGAAATTGACTTAAAGAAGTGTCAGAATGTCTTTATCTCAGTTCCAACCTGTACTTTCTAAGCGCAGGTCTCTGCCTGATGCACTAAGAAATTTTTGGCTTCATCTGCAATGAGTTCACTGAGAAAAAAATGAGGGAAGAGCAAGCTCTAAATTTGCATGAGAGAATTCATCTCCTCCAAATCACTAGTCCACCTATGAGAAGGCAGAATATATGAAAACTAATCCTTAGAGATGCTTTGAGATCCTAATGATGTTTTGATGTTTTGAGATCCTAATGGTTGGACTCAATTATCTTCGAGGTCTTTTTGAACCATAACACTTCTATGATTCTATGTTAATATTTCACCCACCTCACCAAAGTCACCTGCCAGTGTCAGTGGAACAGAGCTATTGACAAGTGTTAGTGGGGTCCCTTGCACAGGATTTCAGCCGCCCAAGTGATCTCAAAAAGAGGAGGAAGATGTAAAAAAATATGCATGCAACAAGTTGGCAGCAGGGCAGAAGGAACCTTAAACCATGCTGACATCATCAATAGCAGCAAGGAAGAAACTTCCCATGATTACAGCTTTTCTAGGAAATACTAGATAATATTGTACCTGTAGATCATGTGAAACTTTACAAGATACAGGCGGTCTCTTAGTGTACATCTGGTCCTGTTTATGGAACAGACACTTCTAGTTCACAGCATGCCTGAAATATCATGAATGCAAAGCCTTTTCCTTCTAACTTGTATTTAAATTTGGTTCAAACTCAATGTAAGATGTTCAGTTTGCATGGATTACAAGATCAGTTTCAACTGAAGTGAGAGGACTGATGTGACCAGTAGAACCCACAGCTATAACACTACTGATAATATGGCCCTCTATATTATTTGAATTGTCTTTTGACACATTTAGCTGATTTATGTAGTGAGTATCACATATATGAAGCAAGTGAACCCTCTGTTGCAATTATTGTGCTTCAGTACATTACAAAAAAAAAATGTTTTAGAGCTGTGTAATGAAATAGATTGGGAAATAATTGCTTTCCCTTGTTACTCTTTCCATTATTAGAAATCCTTCAAGTCCCATATGGGTTTTTTTCTGCAAGTGAGTCACCTCAGTCATTTCTAAGTGCTATAAAGTGTCAGGAGAACAGCAACACCAAAACACAGACACGTGTTACAAAAAGCAGTTAAGCAGTTACCAGTTTCTCTGATGTGAACCCAAGATTCACGTGCAGTGAAGCACATGTGCTTCAGCATTTCTATTTCTGCACAAAACTATCGCAGCTTTGCACCCACGAGTATTTTAGCTTAATGAACCACAGTAGGCTTACTTTTATAATTATAGATTCACATGTCCTAAAGTGAATGCATTTTCCAGCAAAACCAGTTCTATTTTGTTATAATTTGACTGTAAAAACCGCAATAATATTTTTCTGAGCTAAAAGTAAAAGCTTTTCTGAGAAATCCACAGTTGTCTTTCAAAATTTCCTGCATTATACACTAGTACCTATTATAAAGTAATTGTTTAAAAGCATGGAACAGTGCATCAGTGTTTCAAATATCAGTGTTTCACTGCAACTATAAAGAGATAAGTATTTGCTTAAGATACTCATATTACAAATTTCCTAGTTGAAATAATCATCTAAACCTAAGAAAATATAAATGAGTTTGCCTAGAGATAAGGCTTCTAATTTTATTTGCCACATATATGGAAAAACAGCCCTGCAACCCTGATAGTCACTGAATTTAAGGCCTTGTTTGTGACGCAGTGAACACAGGCAACTTCATTTCACACCTTTAGATAATTGCAGTGCACTTAAAATATTTTTAAAACAGTTCCATATGTGTAACTGTTGGTAAACATATTTTTATTGAGAGGATCCCCTTAACTTGAAAAGTAACAGCAACTTGCTTTCATGTAATTGACAGCAAGATATCAGTGGCTTTGGATACACAATGGAAGATCTCCAATAACAAGACCTTTTAAAATAAGCTTTAGCAATCTGGAAAAAACAAGCTGAATCTGTCAGCATGCAAGCCTGTACTGCTCCAACTGTATGCAGTCCTATCTTAATATTCAGCTAAAATTCATATTTCAAAGAAGGGATGTACATCCCATCTGTGAAAGAAAAGGCCTCCCAGAGACCTGGCCTTTCTGCTTTTCCCCATGGTGGAAGGGAAAAGACTGCTCTATGTGTGCTGGGCTTTCCATGCAGACCAGCAGAGGTACTGCTGCCTGCATTTCCTCATGAGATGGTGTGGGGGTTGGAAGACCATTTCCTCCTGAGGGCATGCACACCATGTCCTCCCCAGAAGGATTTCTCTCTGCACATGTGCTCTCTCTGGTATAATTCTCTCTCTCTCTGAAGACGGTACAAAGCAAAGCTAACCTTGAGAGCTCCCTTTACAGAAAACGAATACACATTTTTGTGATGGAGCAGATAATTTAAATGGTTTTTCAGATGGCAGAATAGAGGTCAGTTTATCAACACTAAAGAACAGAGCTTCCACCTATTGCACACTTGTTTCCCTCACTGCCCAAATAAAATACACACCCATTACCACAAAGAAGGGAAGAGGCAGATGAGAGAGCGACCAAACAATACCTGCTCCTCCCCAGAGACAGTTCTGATTCTGTTAACCCAGGAGTCCTTTCCTCTCATAAGGCTTGGAGATGTTTCCTGGCCACAACCCTTTTGCACCTTGGAGCAAAGCCACCAAGGACATCAGTTTCTCCTTCTCTGACCACCTCCTCCATACAACCCTCCTGTCCAGGACTCCCTGCCAAGAAGGAAAAAGGACCCAGCTCAGCCAGTCAGGCTTCTGATCTGGACAGCACAAGCCCCAGTACTGCACACACCATGCCAGCACAGACCCCACTGACCCACCACGGCCTGCTGCTCTCCTCTGAGCCGTGGCATACTCCCTTTTTCAACACAACTTTGTTTTAAGGTTATCTGTTCTATGCTGGCCAGTGGATGCAAACTGTACAAGCCACAAAGCAGTTAGAACAGCTGTTTTGACTGCCAGGGACTAGCTACAAGGAGTGACAATTACACAGTCTTATGCACAGCACATAAAACCACAAGAATTATAACCTTATAACCTATAACGAGGTCTTGGAGGAGACCTGAAAGACAACAGTTATATTCATAGGTAGCAATCACAATTAGCATATTCCAATTTTGCATTCTTGACAGTTTAAAAAAGTTTGTCAGTTCCTTGCTGAAATCAGAATAAACTAATTAAAATGTAATGGGAGCAATGACAGGAAGTCAATGTATTGAATTCTCTGGTTTGGAAATGCAATCTTTGAGTGTATCACCCAAAATATCTCTCATGAATTTGAGTAACTATGCAAAAAACAGCTGAAAAACAAAGCCTAACTTAGTCACCAAACCAGGAAAAGGTTGCTCTAAATTAGTATTTTGTGTACATTTCAATGAAAGTTAGACACCCACGTGCCTGTATGTGTGCTAGAGGAGGTGACAGCAGTAAAGGTAGCATCAAATCAGCAATACTGTGAACCTTCCTAAACCTTATGAGTAGTTCTGTCACAGTAATACCAGATGGAATAGGGCTAATCCAGGCTCTGGTTGAATAGTTCTGGGAGTCCTGCAGATAGCAGGGTGATACCAGGCACACAGAGGCAGAAGTGAATGTGAAGGTGAGAGTTGTTCACCTGTGAATGGCAGGCACTGTGGTGGATGATAATTTCAGCTGACTCAAACACTTTCACCCAGGCAGCCCCAAAACCATTCTGTTTCCTTCTTCTTTTGATACTGGGAAGACAGGTGGCCACATTCACTTATAGGGTGTGTTTTCACAGTAATGTTCAATATTAAGGTGGCAGTGAATTGACTTTATTCAGGTACAACACCCTAATGTGACTTCTTCCTAAAATATTAACCTCAGAAAGAGGGGTTAGAAAGCAAAGTCCGCAAAATGATGAAATGATTCAGGTGAGCATGCAGACATGCAGCTTTAAAAAATCTTAGGAAAATTTAAAAAAAACCAGCTTTATCTCCCTAGAGCAATATTGCACACACACGAGCATTGCTTTAAACTCCATCTGTCACTACTTACCACCTCACACACCACTAGTGCTACGTAATACCTTGCACCTGAAGTAAACTCTGGTATTTTTCCACTTCAACAAAGATGCTAAGAAAGGGAGCTCCGTTTGTACACCATGTTGTTATAGAAACAAACTTTCCTAATAGTGCCCCTTCCATGCTCCAGATCCCACTACTGTTCCAAACAATACAATAACAATAATAATAAAACTCCCAGAAGTTTACTGTTTAACAGCCACCTCATTATCAGGTGTTTTGTTTTCATCATTTCCATCAGACTGTGAGGAGAAAGCACTAAGCACTGGAGTTGTAAAATATCTGTAAATTGTTTCTCTAGCAGTAACAAAAGATTTGCTATTGATCCAATTTTTTTATGGATTGCTAATTTACAGGCTGGTTTAATAGAAAGAACAGAATGTAACACAGAGTGGTGACGGGACCTTGTTTATCCATGATCGCTTGCACTGCTGCAATCTTGAGTCGTGTATTATGGTGTTATTTGTGCTATCTTAAGTGACAATTAGTCTGCCTAGAAACTCCGAACAGGCACACCAGCACGTTAACAACCCCTTCTCTCAGAGGTGATAAAGGCAATCTACAAGCTAGTAAGAATGCTGTGCTAAAGCATGTGATGGTCAGGTCTGGGAAGCTGCTCAGTAACTTCAAATGCCAGCAGGGAAAGGTAAGAGCCTGGCAACAAAGCAAGATGGGCAAATGACTCGTGGCATGTGGACAGTAAAAAGGGAGAACACGAACTGTAGTACTCTGAACAGATCTTTAGCAATAATATTAAGGAAACAGTCTCAGGGTCACATGAAACAAAAATTAAGAAATTAAATTGAAGACAGCAGAAGCAGCACAGCATGGGACACCATATAATTGCAAGGTCTTCTAGGCAAAGTCTCATCCTCCTTTAAAGAAGAGGTATTTTTTTTCTGTTGCCCTGAACTTCTATATGGTGGAATAGTGATTTTACCAATTCAAATATCATCTCCTCCACTCCTTTACTCTCCTGATGCAGGATGAATTTATCAGGTACAGAGAAAACGGGCTCCTTGTGGAAGCAGAACCAGGCCACCTCCACCACCAGGATGCCACACATCTATTTCCAATCATCATTATTTTTCTGAACTGACATTTTATCTGAAGAACATATTCTTGCCATTATCTATGCAAGTGCTCATTGGCCTGGGAATAACAATGCAGATATAAAAGAAGTTGTACATGTCTTCCCACTAATTCATGACTTCACATTGCAGTATTAATTCTGTTTTTAGTAAAGGGGAAGCTCCTGAATACACACCCTGAAAGGGAGGAATGTCATGTAAGGAAAATAGTTATTTTCAGGAAACTCAAGTTTACTTACCAATACCATATAAATGTGCTTTCTTTCACTATCCTACATTGCTCTTTTCCATTAGAATCAAGGAAACACATATGTAGAACCTTCATTACATTCAAGGATCAGTAGTCAGCATCCAAGCTTAGAGAAAAAAGTGTTTCATAGCATATGGAAAAAAAATTAAAATGCTTCTAAAAAGCCAAGATCCACTGCTGTTCTACTACTGAATGCATTCATGCTCCTTAAAATAGATATGACACTCAATTTCAGTTGGTGTCCATATCTCCCAGTCATTACATACTGCTGTGAATGTCTGCATTATTTGCAGACATAGGGAGAGTTATAAATGCCTATCCTAAAAGCTGTGTTATTTTGCTGAAATTTTGATTCAGATCTCAAGACTGACAAGATCGAGACATGCTCAAGATCACATGAACTGAGTAGCTTGAAAATAATTATCAAGACTGGTACATTTTGATAAGTGAGCACTTCTGTGTTTTAAGAAAAAAGAAGAGTAATTGTAGTAAGAATTATATATCAAAAGAGAGAAAGAATCAAGGTTTGATGTTCAGTTTTAATGGTCATCTTTACATACATTGAAGCTACCTTACTCCAACAATAGTTTTACTGGATCTGGTGGAATTAGCACAGATATGTTTTATATTCTGAAACTTACCTGCTGTTTGAGGTCTCCCACATTTCATTTTATTAGCTTTCTTCTCAAATTTGAAGGTGAACTCAAAAAGATTCTTTTCAGCTTACCATGTCAGTAAGAGGAAGGACCACATGCTGTGCTGGTATCCAAGTTATATTAGCTTTGAAGTTTAAACCTATAGCTCTCATGAGTCTTATCAGACAGCTTTCTAGTAATCAATTGCCTCCACTTATCTTCATTTTAACTGTTTTTCCTTCTATGTATTTATCTAAGATGGTCCTAGAAAGACCTGCCTTTAAACTGCAAATCTGCCTTGGGTTCTGGAGATTATTGTATATTTAGATCACTGTACTGATTAGTGTTTAATTTGGGGGGGGATTTAAATACAACAGACTCACAGTTCGTTGGATGAAAGCAGTTTATCACTGATCAAGCAAACAGAATTAATTTCTAATTAGAAATTATATAGAAAAAAAGGGAATGAAACAAATAGGTTCGGCTATGTTGTAGGTGCAACAACATCAGGGTATGCTAGCACAAAGCATCTGGCATAGCCAATAAAACTGACTGTAGGGATCTCAAGACATTTAGATTTCAAACTTTGTATTTTTATTAAGTAAGGTCTGTATTAAAAAAATAAAAAATAACTTATGGAGCTAGACCAAAACTTTATAGTCACAGCTCACAGAACATATTCTTTACTGTTAAGAATCTGCCAGAACAGAATTACCCTGAGTTATACACAAACCACACAGCCACAATGTGTCCATCCGCTATTCTCATACATCTAGGGGCTGATTAATCTCACCAAATACAAAAAGGCTGTGATGTTGCATCCACGTTGTTCACATTCCTCTAGGTGCTGCCAAGGCCTTTATCACAGCAGTTTCCCATGACCACAGCATGGTTTCCCAACCAATCAAACTCAAGGAGCAGACACAGCTCTTCTGGATTTTGGTTTTAATATACATAGGCAACAGGACTTCATTATCACAGGTGGTTTGTTCACTGTTTGTACAGATGCTGAACCTGTTCCTCTGAACCTGTTCCTCTGATGGCCGTTCTGTTGTCATCTTGAGAAGAAGCAAGTACATAATAAAGAAGAAACAGGCCAGTGTGATCATTTGCTGATCCTGTCACTAGTTAGGAAAAGGAAAAAGACAGTCTGTGGATGAGGAAGCATCAAAAAATGCAAGATAATCTGCTCATTGATGCTGCATTATGTCTTTAGAGTTAGCTATCGTGGCTAGTTGGCTCTATTATCAACAATTAGTTTTTTAGAACTTCGCAAAACCCTAAGAAAAAAAAATTTAAAAAATCAGACAATATGTTTTATCTAATGATAGGAAGGACAGATGGAAAAGAGCTATGATAACAAGCATCTCATAATTTCATTTTAAAGAACAAACCCTCTGTTGAATGCTTGTACTCCTTAGTCAAAGGGATTGTCATGAGTCAAACAGGCTCAGGAACAGCAATTGAATGCCATCAAACTTTTCCCTTCCAATTCTTATAGACAGTCAGATCATTTCTCAAAGTCTCTTAAAATAAATCTTTTATTTCTCAGGAAAGTTCTTGGCAGTAATTTGAGCTGATGATAAACAAGTCTCCACTAACTGTGTTTAAAGACAGAAGAAACATCTCCTCATACTGACAGAGTTATGCTTAAATAGGATGAAGGAACAAGGCAATAAAAACACGACTATACCATTTCTTTCTTACAAATGAGTTCCAAATGGTTTCTTTGTAGAAGCTTGTTGACCTTCTATAGAGACATTAGTAGGTGAGTCAAATTTTAAGTATTTATGAAAGCCTCATCAACAGTTTTGTTTCATTCCAGAAGCAGCTGTGCTTGAACTGAATACATCCAATTTGAGAAGAAACACCACAAACCTATTTTTTCCTTGACACCTCATTATACTCACACCCAGAATAGCAATAAACAGCACTCTGCCTTCTCATTCCACCTGGAAAGGATTAATTTATCTGCTGCTCTGTGGAGTTTATACCAGCAAAAGAAATAACCAAGACTAAACAGTCTTTAAGACTTATATAAACAAGAAGCACCTGCAGTAGAAGGAAGAAAGTAAGGGACCATATGAAGAAATTCAGTTTACCTACAGGCTTGTTTGAAATCTCACAAGAGTGAAACATTCATAGTCATAAACTATTTGACTATGAACTTGCTAAATCTCTAAAAAGAAGGGAAGCTAACACGACATATGGCAAATGAAGCTGTAAATGCAGCACAACCTTGTTTTCATAGCTAAGGAAAAAGAAACACTATTTTATTTTCACCTGAGCAAAAAACTACAAGAACAAGACAGGGAAGTTTTATGATGAGGTAAATCAACAAAGGGTATCCCCAAGCAGAATACAAGTTGTGAGTCCTATTTTTTCCCTGTATACAGGAATTTGGAGGAGCTGAAGAAACAGTCAGATGAGACTCAGTGAGCTCACTATTACCCCTTTCAGACCAATAGCATATAAGTTTATATACGTATATATTTATTTTATTTTAGTCTCACTTGTCACGATCAAGAAACCTAGAAGTTTAGTTAACTTTGGGCTCTAGCCTATCATGAAGTATAGTGGAAATCTTGCATCCATTTCCAACACTGCATTCCACCAGGCAACCACCTGGAGACGAAGCCAAGATGATCAAAGATGGACAGAATTTATCAGTCTTAGCCTTATGTATAACAATCTTCAGTATCATTCTAGGAACCATGATGATACAGTCCATCTACAGATATTGCCAAAATTTTAGTGGCAAAGAAAAAATTTGCACTAACTTCCACTTCACAGTTACACAAAGTCCATCTGTATTTTGCAACATGACTGCTTAAAATATTGTAGGAGTTTCATTCCCAGCCTAATCTAGGACAGGCGAGCAAAGCCTTTGATTATTGAGCAAAAGGCCAAGCTTTGATGAAAATGTATAACTAGAAAGAGGAAATTTTTCTGCAGAATTCAGAGGATGATATTCAGCAGATAAATAGGTAGGGACCTCTTCTACTTATCACCACAGCTTTAAGTTTTAACACAAGCTAAACACAAAAAATGACCAAGAGCATTAGAGAAGCCAGATGGGGTAAAAGTCATGCTCATCTCTTTGTCAGCACACTTCTTTCACGTTTAGTGATGGCCTGTTCTGCAGCAACTCCCCTGTACTTGCACCTTTGTTCTGGGATCTAAGCTGGCACAGCAATCAATCAGCAAGCTCACAGATTTCTGACACTTCTTTTGTACTTCTTCTTTGGATACAATACCTTAAATGCTTGAAACCAACATTCAGATACATTGCATGATTAATAGATACGCAAAATTCAAGTCACAATCTGGCTCTCCAATACTATTAAATAGTCTCTGAAGCAGGGCTCCTTTATATAAGACACTTAAAATTGAATGAGACTTATCACTGGAGACCTTATTGTAGAGCAAACTTGTGTCTTGATCAGGTTGGAGAAGAAGGAAGAAAGAAAAATTTCAGTTGGCAAGAACAAACACTGTTTTGCAGTGACAAATAAATTTGGCATTTTGTAAACAAAAGTAAGAAATTCACAAGGGAATGGCAGAGAGGCAAAGATTCCAACAGTGCCCTGGTAGAGAGAAGGCAGTGGCTGTCATGCAAATTGCATGAAGGGCACACAATACTCCAGTGAATTACAGTGTAATGTGTTTTGTTTTTGCTCAGCACATTTCACGTGCCCTTCCTGAAAACAAAAAAACCACTGCTCAGTCAACCACTGGAAGCCAATGAAAACAGGCAAGAGTTGAATCCTGTCATCCGTGTAGAGATGCATTACAACATGACAAGCATCCACAAGCAATAAATTTGTAATGCAAAAAGGAATCATAATTCAAGGCCTGCCCCAGCGTATCTCAAGTTAGAACTTGAAACTGTCAGAAAGCCAGTGGTTCAAAATTTTTCAACGCAGAAAAAAAAACTGTTTTGAAATGGGGTACATAGACATAGACAAGGCCGAGATGATGTGCTGCTCAGCTGTTAGAAGCACCTTTCACCTTAGTTTCAGTGATTTAATGGGTGTCAAAGACAAAGAGCAAATGCAAGAACAGGGATCTGTGAATGAAAATAGAGAGAATGAATAAAGGTTAGTTGTGGCATTCCTCTCAGGTTAAGGCCTTATTCAAAGACAAAATAATGTGGTGTTGAACAAAACATTCTGGGCTGAAAGACAGCCTGCGATTTGCTGCGTAAGCATCATGCACAGCCCTGCAGTCTCTTTCGGTGTAAGAATAGCTCATCTCAAGTTAAATGACTTTCAAAAGAAAATTACAAAACATATAAACCTGTTCCATAATTGCCCTTCTTATCCATATGAAAACACTATTGTCAGAAAAGGCATAAAGCAAAAAGTAAAAAGTTCTTCAACATTTTGTAGAACCATTAACATTTGTTCTGATCAGAACTTAGTACAAGAAAAAAAAGTATAATAGAAACCTATAAAGTAAGGTTAAAAACAAGTCCTTCCAATCTCCAACTAAACCGTGCCTGCGGCGTCGTGACTCACTCAGCCCTGCCTCAGGATAGCTCGATGGAACCTCGGGGCTGGGAGCGCCGCTTATTCAGAGGGTCTGGAGCGATCTGATCTCAGCCAGGATCGAGCCCTCGTGCGGGAACCAGTGGCCCAGAATGTGGGCTCGNACGAACTTTTAAGGCACAAGAAACAGGGCGTGGAAAACACTAACATCCAATAACATGGGGCTTACAGGGTGGGGCACAGTAATAATGACCAATTATTGAAGCTTACCTAATAACTGACCAATGAACTGTTGAACTGCGAAGAACACTCTGGAAAGGGAGGCTAGGTTTGTGCTTCTCTCCACCCCAGGGGATGTCTAAGGGGTGTTTTTAGACCTCCAACTCCTCTTCCTGAGCATCCTCAGATCCCGTGTCACTCAACCACTGTATAGCCAGTGCCTGAGCAACAGGCAGGGTCCGAGCCCCCCTGAGGGAAGGCACCACCACACGTGCCCTGACAGCAGTCACTGCGGCATCTCCAATTAAATTGAAATTGAAGACTCATAAAAAGTATCCTCTCTAGAGTCATTACTGGTTTTTAAAGTATCCCACATTAAGTTCAGATGATATTTCATAATATTGACTATGTATTATTATACATATTATTATATATCCATAATAATTCTGTAAAGAGCTGTTGAATTGAGATACCAGAAAACATCCATTGCTTACAGACAAACACAGAGGACAATAATGAAGGTCTGATCTCTAAAGCTTGTTTCTTCTGAAGAAAAGATTCTAAGAACATCTTTATATATTTCTCTTGTGAATGCTGATTTAGGATCTTGCCAACTATGGCAGTTTGCTGTGAATGGGCAATTCAGACTACTAAAAGAACTACCATCAAAGATATCAGCAAAAGTAGTTTCATTGAAATATGATGTTATAAAACTTACCAACATTTGATGGCAAGGTTCACTCTGTTATGTGGTACTGCACAAAGGATACAAAAATGATTCAAAACTACCAAGACAGAACCAAAGTTACCAGCACAAAAATCAAAGTTACCAAGACAAAAACCTTAGTGCATCATAGTACAAGGCTATGCATGATGGCAGTCACCTCCCAAAGAGGTGTTCAGGCCTCAAGGAGCCAGCCTGAGAGGCATCCCAGCTCAAGGGGAGCTCACTGCATGCGGCCAGGTTGCTTAGCAGGGAATGCTCCCTTGGGCTCTCATAGTTATGGGGATAAAGTGGTTGACTCATAGCCTTGGGAAAGGTATGCATGAGACTCCTTGTTCCCACAACTTTCTTTGGTCCTTGATAAATGAGTTTTGGAAAACCCACACTCTATTTATGTGCTAGTCTCATGACTGATGTTCCAAGCTTGTGTGCACTGATGGTCACTGAGCCATTCTGTCCCTTTGTGGGTTTAGAGAGAACAGATTGGAACAAGAGGAATTGTTGGCCCGTTTCAGGCTCAGGCCTTTGGAGAATGAACCAAACTGTTTTGGTTTAGGAGCTGAGTGCACCCATCACAGTTTCTAGGCTTGTTTTTCCAGTACCTTCCAGACCAGGTGGTCTTCTGACTGAAGTCAGTAGGAGTTTTATTATTAAATTCAGTCATGCAAGAACTTGAACAAAATTATATAGAAAGGAACATTTCCTAATTTTTTGTTTGATTTCATGACAATTCAACCTGCTGTCTGAAGTAAGTTATTCCTAATATTCAATGAAAAGGAAGTTTCTATAAGACTTATTTCATCACCATTCTGCTAACAATGGAAGAAGTAAAAAAGAGACCACTTAACTCTCACAGTGACTGGAGTGCCACGCGGTGTAAAGTGCTAATAACCTGGGAGTATCTGTGTGTGTGGGCAGGCAAGAGTGGGTTACACTAAGGAAGTTCAATGTTGAATGCCCACAAAAGTAATTTATTGGTTAAAAAGCAGTTGATTTCTCACAAACACTCTTTCTAGTAGATTATGAAGGTGCCCTTTTCCCCAGAACTAAGTAAAAAGTAAAGTATAGCTGCATTTGAGCATGGAGAAATATACTATACCTGTTGAAAACAATTATCATAACTACATTCAGAAAGAGTAATGCTCCTGTCCACTGCTGTAAGAGGATGCTCTGATGGCTCCAGAGGTATTGGCAAACAACTCATTATTGAATCAGTGTATATTTTAATACATATATTAATAACTTCCTCCTACAAACTTTTTCATCCACAAGTAGCAAATGTTTAGTCCATCCTAGGTATGGACCTTACCTTCCGTTTTCCCCAACTGACTCATTATCTGTAGAGAGCAGTGGCAGAGAGTCAGACCTGCTCTACTGCTGCAAGAATACTCTCCTTTCTTTTCTGATTTTCCTTTCACCATCCTCCTTTCTCCCTAAAGCCTCTCTCCTTTGTTTTGTTTTCTAAGGGTTCATAGATCTTAAGGAAGATCCAGAAGAATAAATTATGATACACTGTTGTATTAAACCATGTCCCTTTCCCTGATCCCAGGGAGCTTGCAATACAGCAGAGCTGCAAAGGACTCACTTCAAGAAGGGCCATCTGTCACAAAGGAGTGAGTCTGCTGCCTCCTGCCTAGAGGAGAAGATGTAGACCAAGCAGAAAATGACCTGGAAAAGCCACAAACCTGAGGGGGAATGAGAAACAGTGAAGGTGTTCCTACATCATATGCCTGGCCAAGGGAACTCCAGCCCTCTTAATGGCCCTGGTAAAACTGTACCCACAGAGTGACAGGAATAGCAGCATACACAGTTGTTCAGCAAATGGTACCAAGAAACCAAAATAGCAATACAAGGCAGCTGGGGAGGTTGTCTCCTACCAAAAAAAAAAAAAAAAAAAAAGGAAAAAAAAGAAAGGAGGATCCTCATTTTGAAGGATATTCTTGGGTCATGAAGAATGTTTTTGCCAACAGATTTCTGGCAGCCTTCAAAGCAAGACTATGTAAGTAGGGCATGGGCTGAAGCACTCTTGTGTCCCAGTAACTCTCAACAGCTATAAGAGGCCCCTAGGCAATGGGCAGCTGGATCTAACATATAACAGATTGAGCCTTTAGAGGAACCTGACTAAACCACCATTATCTTTTCATCCATTAGCCTGTTATTATTGTCCCCATATAGGCACATCCTTTTTTTCCTTTGAAATTATTCCTGTTCATGCCATCTTTTGTCCATGCTTTTTTGACAATTAAAAACTTTATTAAATCAGTATTATTGTAAAAAAAAATACTGACAAACCGTCCCTGAAAGAGGCCATTTAAGCAATAACAACAATATGAAAGTATATACATTATAAGCTACTAATGCACACTTGTGAGTGGACTGAAGCCTCCAAGCTAAAATGTGAATGTGCTTATCTGCTGGAGTTAAGTATCAATTGCATTATAAAATACATCTAGAGGCTTCATATGAACTGTATTGTTGTCTTTAAAGCCTTAATTTTTTAAGCTTTTTGAAAAACATTATTTCTATTCCATCACTTCCTTCTAATCCTTCAGCTTGTTATAGGAGAAAATAGTAGGAAAAACTGTCTTTTTTAACCCAACCTGGGTCAGCTCCTCTTCAAGGTGGGAATTACCCAACTTACAAATCTTTACAGTCCATGAAGTTCCCTTTCCACTTTGGCACAGTTGGTAAGTTTGCACTCTTTCTTTTCTCCTGAATTAGATATCAGAGTTAATACCTAAGATTTCCAAAGCAGAGGCATACAAAGTGGACAGAGCAGACATCCTGGTGTGTCCTGGATTCACTGTATCTCTAAAACTGCCTTGCAGTGGCCTATGAAGAAAAAAGCATTGTTATTGCTCTGAATCATTCCCACTGTGAAAATAATTTCTTCTTGCAAACTATTCCTTAGAGAAATTGAGACAATTTACAACAAAACAGACCCTACAGCCACCTAGACACAGAACTCCTGGAGTATAAAAGGCCTTCCAAACAAATAAATTCTAGGACTTGCACTGTGCCAGTGATGTACACCACCCATCTATGAGCCAAAAGTGTAAAAGCAAATTGTGGAGGGAAATCTTCTGGAAACTGGCATCCAGAAACTTGTCCTCCAGAGAGTTTCTCCCACAAGAATGTGAAACTCAACCTAGTGCCACCACAGGCCTTCACGTGGTACCTCAGGTCAGCCACCTGAACAAAACCAGTTTTTCATCTGGTCTTGAAGACAAGCTCATGCTACACCTATGGAACTGGAAAGTGTGCAAGAGCACTAAAAGACACTCTTAGTTTTACACAAATAAATACATTTTCTCTCTTGCTCTGATATAGGACATGGACAGATGGGGAGAGAGGTAGGACAGAGTCAAGAGTCCAGAGAAAGGGGAGCCGCCAGTCAGGAAACAAAACCTTGGTTTAACAACACAAAAAGAATTCTATAGTGTTTCCATCTGTCTTCCTCCCTTTTTTGTAGTTTTTCCACATGAATCATTTCACCCAACATAGGGAAACACTGTACTTCAGAGCTGAAGTCTGGTGTTCAGTGGTCCAGTGAAAAACCAGAGAAAAGAGACAGGGGTGTTGGTGACTTGGGCATCGCTTAGCAACAGTAGAAAGATCACAGCTTAATTCAGTTGCTTTTCATTGAAAAAAAAACAGACAATCAAACAAACAAAAGAAAGAACCAGAAACAAACCAAACACACACACACCACAGAAAGTTCACTCCTGGTGTTTACCTCTTTACTCTAGTGTTCTGTTCCTTCTAATTTCATGTATTTTGTTTTGCTCCCAGGCTTGCTCTGAAGTGAGCTTACCAGAAACAGACTTCTCCAAGTTGCAGTATAATGCTGGTTCCTTCCAGCTATGCACCATTCTGTCTGGGCAGTATGCATAATATTTTGTAGCACAGCCTATCAGAGTATTTAAGGCAATTTGAACTGGAGGAAAAAAATCTTATGTCTTAAGACCATCTAGCCATTGTATGCTGGCCAGAAGAAAATCCAGACATACTCAGTGCTATGAAAAGGAACCTAGTTGGACTTAGAAAAAGTCTGCCAAAAGAATGTGGGTGCAGTCCTTTCTGTCTCCTCCTTTTTACCAGTACAGATGCAGCTACTGACACATTTGTTAAGCTCCTGCTGTCAGTTGTCATCTGGAGGAACGTCCCACTCCACTGACAGAGGGAGTTTAAGAAGACCAGTCTCCTAACTTAATCATCTGAATGAATTGCCTAAAGAGGAACACTGAGAATACTTCCTCTGTGTGACTAAACTCATGGTATTTATTCCAGTTAAAATGAACATGAGAAATCCAGACAGCATTTTGCACTTGGATGCAACTAGGACATTACCCACAAGAAGAGCTGAAAAAACCATGATGTAGAATTATCTTTTCTTTATGTTGGACCTCATTAACTATAAAGTTCATGCAGTATTTTCCACTGTAAGATCTATAAGTGTTTATGAAACAAACCTTTGAACTCTTGGAGTCTGAAGATATTATTGTATCTCATGCATGGCAAGCCAAAGATCACAAACCACATTTCAAGCTACACTGAGAGTGAGCCCTCCTGATTTCCAAAATATACTGTTTGGATATGAAGGCCATTTTGTCTCTGATGAGCAAAACCAGTGTGAAATATGAAACATAATACATTATTTTTTCTCTATCAAAAGATTCACTGGTAAATGAAGAGCCTGTTAACAGAGTCTTTAGAAGGAAAAACAAGCTTCCTGGTAAATTCAAATATTTTAAGCATCATATCTTGGCTTAACCAAGGTTATGTTAGGAGAACATGACTAGCAAATTTCAACAGTCATTTTGGAAGCTCTGAAAATATTTCTGAAGGTCAGATTATTATTTGTAATTTTTTTTTCCAAGAAAGCCTCTGCATTCAAAGTGCATTCAAAGTGGAATTGCACTAATTCTTTTAGTAGTAGTGATTAGACAAAGATGTATTTAGTTTGAGATGGAGCTGGGGAAAAGAAAGAAAACAACATTGTAGTTCACTGAATGTTACAGCAAATATAGTTTATATTTTACCACAGGAAGGTCTGTCAGCATAGTGACTTCACAAGTGTCACTGTTAGACAAAATCATTATGGTCACTTATCTCAAGAGTTTGTGGGAACAGAGTAAGAAAGGCTAAGCAGAGGCAAGGCACTGAAAGAAAATTAAGGCACCACAGAATCATGAGAACAAGACATTTTGGAAAGATCCAAATCTGATAGACAGTTATCGGAATCAGAAGGTAGAGTTTTACAGAACTTGATGAAAAGACAGGAATAAAACTCTGAAAAAAAATTTAAAAGGAAAAGGGCCATTTCAGAAGAGTGCAAGTACTCTGGAACAGATGGTCCATGCAAAGAGAGACAAGTCTAGGAAAAAAGATGATGAGCAGATGTTATTGATGCTGCATTTTTTTTTTATCACTATTACTAAATTCTACACAAAAACTAGGATTGATGAGGAAAATTACGTCATCATCGGAGAAAGGTATGCGTCATTACTAGAGCACACTCACATGTCTAGACGTGCACTTGGATAGCCAGAGCCAAAGACAAATTTGGAAGTCATATGGATTGCAGAGGAGTCAAAATAAATGAAGCAGAACCAGCCATATGAAAGCAGATGGTTCGAGATGCTGCTGGACAGAACTGACTCCTGCCTCAATGTCATTGCAAGATTAGAGCCATGGGGATGCAGAAAGTGACTAATTAGAACACTTCTCTGCAAGCAGATTATTTTTACATTTCTGATGCTTCATTTCCAGTGAGAACAGTAAGTCTTAAGTACATAGTTGGAATTCACTGTAAGGAGTTTTCAAGAAAAGGGGACATTTTAGTCTATTCCATTTCAAACTGTGACACACACAGAGTGACATTTTAATTCTGCCAGGGCCTAGACACTAAGAATTCCCTCCTTCTTTATTTCATTTTTCAGGGTTCTTCTCCCTTCAGCTTCCCCCTTTCCAAAGGCACAAGTACTCTGAAAGCTTTAGTGACTGATTCAGCACTGAATTAGCTACTATTGAAAGTTCAACATGAAGTGTTCTTGAAGTGACGAACACAAGTGGGACTGTGAGAAACTGTCATGTCTGGAACCCCCTTATTCTTTTTAAGCTTAATGAGTTTCACTATCCTAAAGGAATTACTGACCAAACTACCTGACCTCCATCCTTTACCCTCCTTCTGCTCATGAAGACAAGCTTGTGAAGCATACACAGACTTTTGGTCCATTCAATTCCATAAGAAGAAGAGCCATATTAGTAGAATCAGCTTCCTTTTTCTGGTTTGACTTCGGTCACAACTATGAGCATGGCAAAGCACAGGCCCTGTAATTCCAGTTCTCTGCAACAAGTCTCTTATTTCCTTAGTCAGGATTCAATTGGTTAGATCAGACAGTATCTTTTATTCTTTCAGAAAATCAAATAGTTGATCCCTGAAACCAACACACTTCTCATATTATTCCTTTGTTGATTAAGGAAAAATTTCTATAAGACTCCAAAAGGTATGCAATAGTTTCCACCCACACTAGAATGTTTTCACTAGCTGTGTTCATTTTTTGTTAATTTGAATCCTGCTCGTAGAGGGCAAGGGTTGCTAGGGCCCTTGGGAAATAACAACTACAGGCACTGGCTGGATTTTTTAGGCTATAACAAGATTCAGTTCTTTATTCTCAGAGCCTGATCTCCGGAATGTGTCACCCTCAGCAGCTCTCTTTATTTGACAAATATCTTTGCTGCAGGACCAGGATATCACGTTGTGACTACACATTTTTCAGACCTTCCCTCCAAATCCCCACTACTCTGTACCAGAAGTATCTGCAAAGAACAACAAGGCAGTAGACCTGTTAAGAAAGACCACTCTACCAAACCTTGTCACATCACGACTGGTCTTAATGCCATCATCTTGTGACAGAAGAAAGCAGATACCAGTGAGTGGTAAGAGTAGGTGAGTATAGCAGAGAACCACACACACCTTTGAGCATGCTATTAGCAGTCATATCATTGAACTAACATTTTTTAAGAGACAAATTACTATTTGCATAGCTATTACTCATAACAGGCTACAAAGCAGAGTAAATGTGGGTTAAAAAGCCCTCTCAGACTCTGCTTGTAATAGGGTTGGAACATCAACACTTGTCTCGCCAGGATCAAACTGCTCCCAGACAATTTCCCAGTCTTGTGGGATATTTATAAGGACTGTTATGTTCTCTTGCTTGAAAACATCAGAAACAGAGTAAACTATTAAAAATACTTTCAGAAGTGTCTTAACCTGGATAAAGGCAATGGGAGCTTCTCAATGGTCATCAAATAAGGGCAGGATTTAATTAATTTCATTTTCTTTTCTTTATTTAGATGGGGTGGGGAAGAGGAAAATAGCAGTCAGCTAAGAAACCTGAATTATCAAAATGTATAAAGTTGTATGTCCGTACTATAGGGAACTTTGGCTCTTGTAGTCTGCTTACAGGGAGACTTTTTCTGCTTGAAATGAAAGATGAGGGACAGAAAAAAAAAAAAAACACCCAGCCTCTCAGTCAAATGCAGAGTGTTCTTGAGTGGTTTCCTCGGGTGTGTTATTTAAGCTGCAGAACAGTAGAAATTATGTTAAAATTCTGCACATTTGTTCAGAACCTTTATTTTAGACATAAGTGATTGGTATGAAATTTACTTTGGATGATAAACACGCAGTAGAGAAAGAGCAGCCCAAGCAAAGAGTTTTTAAAAAGTGAAATGCAGCAACTGTGAGAAAACAAGTTATGCATCCTCCCAGATGATCTCCCTTCCTTTCCACATATGCACACAGAGAGAACATAATGCACAAAAATGTGGCATATCCATGAGAGTAAAAATCAGTCTCTTCAAAAAAAAGTAGGAGGGTGTAGCAAACAGAAGGCAATAATTATTTGGACTTTCTGAATGAAGCAATGAAAAGTGAAAAATGAAGGGAAGGGAAGGGAAGGGAAGGGAAGGGAAGGGAAGGGAAGGGAAGGGAAGCCTACATGCTGGATTTTTCAGAAGGTGTTAAAAAGATTGGTGGTGTCAGTTCACACTGATTTTCAGTGAAAGGTGGCTCCTTATCTCTGTTACACTCTGCTGGAAGTCCAATCTGAAAAAAAAATCCATAACACTACCTAATGGTATCTATTCTTATCTAGTCTAGGAAGTCTTTAATTCTATAAGAACAGTGGTAGGACTATTCTCTCCTCTTCATCTCTCCCCAGTTTTGTCACTCTAAGAATTTGTATATTAATGTTTATGAGACTGTTTAAATCATAGTTTGAGAGGGCAACATGAAAAAAAAAAAGCAGTATAGCTATTTTTAAGCATTTTCTTAGTGTTCTAATGTTTAGGATTTTTTTAATTTTTTGTGTTTGGGAAGATCTTTATCTGTTATTTTAAATTGAGACAGCTTTTCTGTCGTTTCTACTGTAGACTTGCAGCACTAAGAGCAAACTAAACAACTCTTCCAAAAAACATTAGTTTTTAAGTTTCTTCATATGACTTAAATTTTTCAGATATGTCTAAGCTTCTCTGAATTCAGAGCCACAGTAAGGGTTTTTAGTCCTGATAGCAGAGTAGTCAGCTACAAGGACTTTTGAAAACAAATGGGCATGCTACACAACAAATAAAATGGGATTTTGCTCTGATGTGTAAAACCCTCCCATCTCTGTTCTTATATGGGAAGCATTAAGATTTTCTGGACTTGAGGCACTAGACCTAAAGAGTTGACATAACTAGAGCTCTGGAAACTGCCTGGAAAGTCACAAAGGGATGAAAGGCAAAATCAAGTTTTACACTGGATGAGAAAGGTCTGGGTACAGGCATAAATCAAGAAATTCAAAACAACAACAGAAAAAACCCTATACTATACGGTCTGAACAGCAAACTGATTTACCATAATGCTGACAGAATTACATGTGTTAAAGCACTTTAACTTTCTAAAGTAAGTCATATTGAGATGATCTGGCTTATACTATGGAATAGCATCAATTCAAAAGAAAAGGTTTAACCTTTCAGCATAGGTCCCTTATACTTCATGCATAAAAAAGGTGGATAGAGACAAATCTAATAGATAACCCATCAGTTGAGAAGTCTGATGACTCATTCAGGAGCTAGCTACATAGATCTTCATTAGGAAAGAGGAACAAATTTCATGGGGGTTTTTTGTTTGGCTTTTTTAAAAATTTATTTAAATGAGAGGGAAAAGTCATGCAAGGACAGGACTTTGCTTATGAGTTTCAGTTTGATAATATGTACTGGGAAAGCTTTCAAGGATGCAGCAGAAATAGTCCCAAGTGTCAGAATACTGAGTAGGAGGCGAGTGGCAATTTAGAACTAAAATAACCCATTTTTTAGACACAGTAGGCATCTTTCATTGGGTTTCAAAAAAAAGCTATTGTTATGTACTGAGTTTTAGTGATTTGGTAGAAGACTTGCTCTTCATCTGAAAGTGCAGCATTTGAAGGCCATACTGGAGGCCACTAAGTCTCCCTGACTTAAACAAAGTTGTTTTAAATTATTGAGATTTCTAGTTTTCTAAGAAGTTACAAAGAATACAGGCATGTTTTTCTTTTACAAATGAAAAATAAGTATTTCAGAAAGTCAAGAAGATGTGAAATTATGGCCAAAATTGCAGTGTTTTTGCACCTGAATTTTTACAGAAGCTGTTAACATCCCATCTAAGTATGGGAATATTTACCTGAGTCTCCAGGGTGGACAGAACCAGATCATTTTGCATTTCTACAAGATCTGAATGGCAGTTTCAGAATGTCACATTTTATCACAATATATGTCAGACACAAGCCACATTTTTGGTCAGTTAGACCTGTTCTCCCTGCCTGTCAGGAAAGCTGGGTAAGCAGACAGAAAGGAAATGGTGCTGTTCCAACATTTATTAAACAACAGAATTGACCATTATGATGCAGGGTCAGACAGCAAAACAGGCTGTTTGAGGTGTCCTGGCATTCTGGTGTTACACCACTGGATGCCTAAGACTAAGGTATACAGGTTGGTGCACAAATCTTGCCTTGTTAAAAATTAGAAAAGATTGATCATTTTTTTTTATCCTGATTGGGAAAGGGTCAGAATAAAAAAAAAACAAGACCAAAACAAAACAAAACAAAAAACCAAACCAGCTAAGAACACATGAGACAGCTTAAGAATTGAGGCCCTGCCTCAGAGCTCTGTTCCTAGCAAACCCAGTTGTTAATACCCACTGGTATCCACCAAATGGCAGCAACACCCTTCTCAGAACCATTGACATTCTCTTTCCTCTTCCTCAATGCCTCTCCTCGAGAGTTGCTCCAGAACTTTACACCACAGAATCACAGAATCACAAAATCAATTAGGTTGGAAGAGACCCTTGAGATCATCTAGTCCAATGGTTAATGGTTAGAACGTTTTTCCATATCAATTTATTCAGGGCCACTTTTACACCTACTTGTTTTTGTGCCAAACCATCCTCTAGATTAAATCTTCTGTTATCTTTGGCACTATGACATTGCCAGCTGCAGCCATAAATAGAACCATCCTGCAGGAAATCTCAGTTGCTGTCCCCTAACTCACTCTCAGCGAGAGAGCAGTAGGTACCACTCCAGTATCTGCTGTGGGCTTCCCATTTTCTCTAACAGTTGATGCTGCCTCCCCTGAGCATCACTAGGGCAATACCATCTTTTCAAGCTGTGCAACTTTTTGTGTTTCCTTTCAAAACTAAGGACTTTGGGGCTGACTTGCTCATGTCCTTTTTCAGTAGGTACATAAATAGGATGCTGTCATGCCCTTGGATCCATCACCTCCTCCAATTTTCATATATTTGGAGCTTTCTTTCTATTCCAAACTGACATTCTGTCCTGGGCATCAGAGAACACAGGAATACAAGGCAAAGTAGGGTAAGAGGAATTTCTGGGTCAAGGCATAAAATATTATGGGATTTATTAGGCTGAAATTATGTAGCATAAGTTTCTCAGTTTAAGGCACAAAATCTTACAACTTTAATTTATTATTAAATGATTTAACAGTTGTGCACAGTACACTAGGTTTTACATATGAACCAAAATTGATGGAAATAATAATAATAAACTGTATTTATTTTATAAAAACAACAGTGCTCTGAGAGGATTAGGAGCCCACAAGCAAGTTTATGGGGATGAGCCGCTGTCCTCAAGCACGTAACCACAGTAAAGAGCTTAAAAAATGGAAAGTGATGCTCATACAAAGAGGTAGATGCTCTGCTGTGGTCCTGTGCCCCACAGAATCTCTTCCTGTCACTTATCCTTCCCATCATTCATCCATGGTCATGTCTACCACTCTAGCTAAGACTGTAAACACAGTATTGGTCACCCATGACTGTCACTGCCAGGATCTTGAAAAAATGCTTCCTCAAGACCTCCCACTCCAGACTTTTAATTAACAAGATTATGCAGAGGAAACCCACTGAACCTCCTCTTGAAGAATATGCAGGGGAAAAGAAAAGAAGGCAAAAGAGAACATGAAAAAACCCATACCTGTAGTTTTACATAGCCCAGATCCTCCATACTGCCATCAGGCTGTGCAGGACCTTTCCAACAGCTCCTTCCACTCCTGGTGCATCAGGGAGAGAATGGAAAGGCTGAACACAGAAAGGACAGGGACCATTAGCCAGAACTGTACAATATGAGCTGCATTAAGCCAATTTTAACTTTGTAATGCAGATATCAGGTGCTGTGTACAATCTCAAATACTCTGATCTGGACTAAGCTTTCCTACCAACTATGACATGTGTATTGCAAGTGGCTTAGTTGTGTGCTAAATGTAAGCAGTAATCAACAAGCCCAGCACCATTTCTGTGCTTTCAGTTCCTCATAACCTCTACCTAAAGATGTAGAAAATAACATAATAACAATAACTCCAGACTGAGAGTATTATTAATGGCAAGGATGGCGATGAAGGAGAAAGTTTTTAAAGACCTGGATTTTAGGAATGAAAAATAAATCATATTATCTTCAAAAGCTGTTGCTATTACAATATCTCAAAGCACCAGTAATGAGCCAAGATTGTTTTATGCGGGCCACCATAAAGTTACTTCAAAAAGTAACCCTAAAACAAGTCATGTCCCTTCTTTTCTACTCTACCTTTCTGCTATTGGTCACAGACAGTGTTAAGATACTACAGACAAAGAAAAAATAGCCTAATCCACCATGGAAAATCTCATATTTCAGTCTCACAGAATTCATTACTTTACATTTAGAGGAAAAGCTCTCTGCCTTTAGAAGTTTGCAATGGATAAACAACAAATAGAAATACCATTTACTGTTTTCAAATTAAAAGAACTAAGGTGCTTAGATGTCTTATACTTTTGCAGGATCTGCACAAGTGTGCCCAAATATCACTGTGTTCTGGATTTAATATGTGACTTATTTTGCAATTAGCAGCAATAACCCACATGACACAGCACCAGAAGGTATATTCAGATTAAAGCCAAGGGAGAAGGTGCAAAGAGAGAGAGCAATACAACAAAAAACCTTGCAAGTAGCCTTCTCAACAGGCAAATTTCCAGAATTCTGTCAATGAATCTGGAAGCTAGATCTTTCATGTGAGCAACCTTTGCACTAGCAATACTGTAAGCCTGCTTCAGTTTTCTCTTGACACAGATGACTAGTCACAGGGAAAAATCTAAAAAAGACCTGAGGGAGGCAAATAAGGTTGGTTTAGTTTACTAGATGAGCAAGAAGAAACAGACAAGCAGAAAAAGCTAAAGGAGAATTAATGGCAGGAGAAATGCAAGCCATTCAGAAAAGCCTGCTGTTTTACTGAGAGCTGTGCCAGAGCCTTGAGGATTCCTGGTATTCAGCAGAGATGATGCAATCTGTAAATGTAAGGCAGCTTTGCTTTGCCACTAATCACACACCCCATTAAAAAATAGCTAGGGGGAAAAGCCCTGGAAGCAAATGAGATTGAGGCAGGCAGCAATTTTCTGTGGTCCTTTTTGAACTACTGGCATAAATCCTACTCTCCTTCAAAGGAAGGGCTACCCTTCCACCCAATCAGGAGCCCTGGAAATGATAGTTCAATGCCGCAGGAGGTGACAGCTCAGTGGAGAATGATAAGAGGACTAAGGACAGCCAGAAATGGCTCACAAAGTATCGTTGTTCCTGCTCCAACCTGCTACTCTGCATTTATATTTGTCTGGTCCTTAACACAAAAATAGAACCTCAGAAAAGTTTTCCAAGTAGTGCCTTTCCATGTTAAAAACTGCACAAAGTGGTCTTTTGCACTATACTGTCATTCCTCCTCCCTCACAGCTAGGCTCTGAACCACATTTTCCTTCTGGGAAGATATATAATATAAGCCATTTGCAACAGAACAGCATGGAGTTGAACAGTTTCTCAGCCCCCTTTAACCTGAGAAATCACTGCCCATCTTGTGCCACCACAACTCACTGCATTGCTGCAATTGTTCCTTCACAACCAAGCGAAAACTAGAGCAAACTATGAGTGTTCATTCATTTTTTTTTATTTTCATCACTGCTTTGAAAAGAAATTAGTATCTATGTGAAGCAAATAAAGCAATTCCAGTCATTTCATGGACCACAGTCTAGGTCTCAAGGAGCACCTTTGGACCATGAGGTAGGAACTGTTGCTGGAGCAAAGCCTCAAAGCTATTTCTAAACCAGCAGAACAGCCTGATGGAAACATTATTCCCACAAAGGCATGGGGTTGCTTTATGACCACAGCTAGACTGCTGCTGCTACTCTATCTTAATTACAGCTAGCTTGGCTGTCTCTCCAGTGCAAACACACTGAGAGAGACCATTAATAGCGTTTCTTCCCACTAATAGCGTTTCTTCCCACTAATAGCACTGGGAGATGCACAGTCATAAAGTCAGATCAGGTAAAGGTCAGAGCACACAATCCCTCCACCACTCCAGACAAAAGGAAAATGTTATGCTTGAGTTGGAACTCCTACCTGTAAAAATCAACCATCCATTAGCCCAGAGACTGTCTCTGCCCATCTTCAACTACACACAACATTTACATATTTGTTGAGAGAGAACTTTCCTCATCAATAGACCTGCTCAGCCTGGCATCAATAACTCTGTCTGAAGTCCTAAGTAACGGTTTGTCATCTCTACTAACATATATGACGTACCCTCTTTAATCAAGTCCTAAGCACAGCTCTACTCTATGGGTTTATTTGAAAACTAAATATTTGGCACTGTCTTCAGTCATTCTCACATAAAATTGAGATGAGGACTGAAAACCCATTATAAGTAAGGATACAGCAACCTTCGCTAGTTTGCTCTAAGATGCTTAATACTTAAGAACTTTGAATCATCTTTGGAGGAAAATAATCTGGTTGGTTCATATTTTTGTTTCACATGGGGACAGAAAGTATTTTTGTCCTGAGGAATTTTCTCACCAAAAAGAAAAAAAAAAAAGAAATATCACAGTTTATGTTAATATTTTCACATATAATTTAGTGATAAGAGGTCTCTCTCCCAAGGAGAAGGAATTCTCCACCAGTGGAGTATTACTGCAAAGCACCTGCTGTTGTCTTCACTACCACAGTCATCTGTAGTCTCCCTATCCTTGGCTCTTTCTCCAGCCACTTATAACCCCCTATTGCCAACATCCATCAGCCAGAGGAGGGCCCAAGGAAGAGAAAAGGCAAGTAATGGATCTAAGAAACTAGAAGAGAAGCTGAAGGGCCAAAAGGAAATACACTGCCTTCAACAAGTAAAAAAGTCCGTAGAGAGACGGGGAGAAGAAGAGTACAGCAAAGCAGAACAGGAGATAGGAGTGTATCCTCATCATCCTAGTCTCTCACTGCGGTTCTGGAAACAAAAATCTATTAAAACCAGCAGTGTTAAATAGCAAACATAAAGTTTTGGCAGTAGTTTCATCACCACCTGCAACACACATCGCCACAAGTGTATGGCATCTTCAGTCCCTGCATTCTCCTGCCACATGAACTGCTCCCAGAGCCACAAGGCTGGAAAACATCAATTATCCAGTTCATCAAGATCCAGGCAATCCAACAAGAACCTCAGAGCTATGCAGAATTCCTCTCTAAATTCATCAGAAAGTCATTAAACTGAAGTTTCTCTGAAACACGTTCCTCTTTGCAAAGGAAGAATACTTATCCTTAACCAGCTTCTCCAGCTTTAGTAATTTTTCTACATGTCTATTCTCAGATAACTATCAAGAGCAGTGAGCAATTGACTTTCTCTGAGAAACACATGCCATATTTCATGTTCATTTCAATACTCTTCCACCTCTCTGATGAGGTTTTGTCTCAAGATTTGCTTTAAAACTGGTAACACAGACAATAGGTCCTGATGTTGCCTGAATGACCTTTTCCATTGTCTTAGCTTAAATAAGCTAGGACAAATTAGCAGAAAAGCAGCTGTTCATTTTTTGCTTCCCTTAGTGTGGGTCAGTTGGGGATATTGCTTTCTGTGTTGTAACTTCAGCTTTAAAGACTACTTAGCTATACGAGAAGTAATTTTTGTTGGCAGTAGTTTTTGTGACAATTTTTATTTTGGACATTATTAAAGGTTAAGGCAATGCAATTACAATTTAATAATTATGGTTAGTACTAATAGCACATCTGTTTGGTTTGAGATGGTTGGCTCTACTTCAGAAAGGCTAGACATCTATTTTATAAGCTTCTTTGATACCACATAAAACATCAAATGACTAAAAAAGAAACCATAAAGTTGTGTGATCAGAGTTCAGCAGTCTCCCAGCTCATTCGTTATGGCTACTAAGGAGAATATATGAAACCTGAACCAAACATGCAGGGTGTAAAACACTTAAAAAGTAAGAAAACTAGGCAATATTTCTCATTTACAATTGCTTTGATTTTCCAGTTCATCAGAGATGCTAGTGAAGGGGAATTTTCCCACTTTAGTGATTTTCCTCCTGTGAATGCAATAAGGACTTTCTGTTTTTAAGGCATTGATGAGACAGTTTAGGAATCCTCTGGGGTTTTGATGCCAGATCCTTCTCTGACATAAAGAGGAACTAATGGCTGCAATCACCTTGCCTGCAGCAGCATCGATGTTTTTAAAATACAAGCCTCTGGATTTTTTAAGGATCGCTGAGTTTCTACTCATGAGGAAGCAACTTATTAATAAGGATAGCGGCCTCGGGAGTGGATTGATCTTTCCCATAACTGAAACATTCTTTGCAGTACATTTCATTTCAAATTAATATTAGGAAAAACAATTACTGACACTCACATGCTAGAATTGATTAATTTCCTGTCCCCTCTGGCTGAAACCTTACATCAGAAAAGACTGCATAGCACTACACAACTAGCAAGGTAGAAGAGTATTTATTTACTTAGTCACTAGAAAATACAACTTATATGCCATTTCACTGAGGACTGCATCTGTTTGCTTTTTTCCCTTCTGTTCAAAAAGTAATGAGTGAACATTCTTCGTAATTCTCATGTATGATGGGATTTTTCCCAGGACCTAGATTTTGTGCATCATTTTGAACCTTCAGACTCTTGAAACACTCAAAGGACAGAGCACTTGCTCAGGCCCTACTGAAGGACACTCTGGCCTCAAATCATTCTACCTGACTTTGGTACCTATGATGAGAGTTCAGCTGCCCAAATCCCTTTTAGATTCAGTGAAAGAGACAGACGCCTCCAAAAGAGAAGTTCACATCAGCTCCTCAAACCTGCCTGCTGCTCACATCAATGACAAAGGAAACCAAAAGAGTCTGTAGCTATGTTTTGTATCACTAAGACAGTCTATATTACTAGACAAAGGTCTGCTTCCCAGTTTTTAGGGGCCACTCATATGCCTTGGTTGTCTAATGGTAGCACTAGGGCTGACCACACATTGGCCCAATTTTATTCTTTATCTCATGCTTTGTTTTCCACACAACGGAAGGCCAGGCAAAAAGTGGGAAGGAGTGTGGCACCATGCTATATCACAAGAGGTTCCCAGCATAATACTTGGGGAGGACTTGCCTCACTAAAAGAAATGCTTCTGGTGCCATCCACGCAACAGATGCCATGTCAGGCAGCTCCTGTCTTTCTTTTCATTTTTCTGTTGCGGCATAATGTATTCCTCTTACAAACTGTTTACTTCTGTACTGGAAAAGAGATGTTAGACTGGCAGTATTCATGTGTTTGAAGGTACGAGCACTGCAGGTTTCATCAAGAGTAGAAGATAGCTCTGGATCTACACCCTGAAGCTCCATTTAAACCCACACCACCAACCATGAATGGCATTTCGTGCAGTCACAGCTGCAATAGCAGCTCCAAGGGACAATCCCAAGTTCCTCTCCAGAGAGCTTAGTGAGGTGTGGTCACTACTACGGAGTTCAGCACAGGATTAACTCACAGCCTCCCCTTCTTGGGAATCTGCACCCAACAGTCACTGGCATACTGACAGAACCAGGGCTTGCCTAGGTCAGTGTGAATTCAGGGACATCTTCACAAACTGTGTACACAGTGAAGGCTACAGTGCACACAGTTCCTACGAACAACCTTTATTCTCTCTGTTTGAAGAGAATGCAAAACCAGCTGGGTCCTTGAAGCAGACTGTTTTTACTCTGCTCCAGTTTGAAGCAAACAAGCCAGAGTCTTACACTCATTATGAGACGTTCTTAACAAAATGAGACGTTCTTAACAAAATGAGCTCCTTAAAAAAATATAAAAAGTGGCAGGCAAAATGCCCTGAAAAATGGTTAAAGATCATGTTAACTTTCCACAGGCAGAGATTTAGGAACACTGAACTAATTTTTTTCAAGCATGGAATTCTTTCCAAGATAGGAGGACTGTTCTGGAAAACAGTTTTCAAGACAACATATTTAAGTTTAAATGGAGCTCAATTAAACTAAATGGGACTGCACACACTATTCCAGGAATTTCAAAGTTAATTTCTAGACTGCACCCATAAGGAAAGAAAGAATGTATATTGACAGCTACTAAGAAGCATGTCTGCCAATGACACAGAGAGGAAAAAAACCAGGGACTTAGCACAAATTTTTTTATCCAAAATTCAGACCTTTTTTTTTCACTTAACAGGATTGGGCCAGGGGAAGCAGTACAGGGCACACAGACCATGCAGACTGGTCAGGAGCAAGGTTATGCAATGACCCTACACTCTATCTGGCATTTTCATCAAACATCAGTTTTTTGAGGTTTTTGCACATTTTTATCCTCCATTCTTGTTTTAAATCCTTGTTCTCTTGCAATATTGGATTTTAATGGGTTTAAAAAGCTGTATAATTTATAAATTCTATGGTGGGCAAAAGCACAAACATAACTCTATTTTTAAATAGATCCACACAAAACAGTTCTCAAAGGATAAAGCCCAAATTATACAACAAATAAATGAATCAATAGTCTGCTGCAGAACCTTCATAATTACTTTTTTTTTCCTGTGCTGTAATAGGGCCATATTGTGTTTTATAGTAATCATTAATTATTAAAATAGTTTCCTGCACTAGTGTGCATCTGTACATAGCACCTGCTGTATTGGTGTTTTCAGTTCAGAATCTTTCCCATTGACTTGTGTGTGTCTCATGGCTCTCTGTCTAAGCCCTCCAGCATTCCCCTGGGATTGCCATCAAATGCTCTACAGTGTTTTCCTGACTCACTGTTAAATCTGTCTGAAAAGTCCTTGAGTCTTTCACAATCAAAACCAACTTTATAAAGAAATGCCAGGAAGTTTCAGCCATGTTTATGAATGAAAACAGCTGCGCCTTCGACCAGTTATACAAGGACAGCTGCTGGCAAAGAAGTTTTAATCCAACAAAACTACAAGATACACACACCCTGTCACCAGTGGGACCCCACTCAAACCAGTCTGTAGCAGTGGGTGCTCCAGAGACAGGTGTTTGCAAGCATATTTTAGTTGGCTACCAGCAATATTGCTGAGTGGCCTGAGACTGATGATTTCTTGAGATCAATGATAGTAGAAGTAATTTTGTTTCATTTTTTAAATATAAAATAACATCTTTTGGTCTAATTTCTTGTAACTGTTATAGAAATTACCCTTCTATTTGATTTTTCCCTTTTAAGTTTTCAGCTGCTGCCTGGCCTCCTCTTGTCTACAAAGAGAGGAACAGCCTCCAGTTTTTAAGATATGGAAGTTTTTTCATATCTAGCTGGCTGCTTCTTATTCCTATTAACTTGCCCATGATTCTTCCTAACAATAAATCCAGAATATAGTCAGCATTTTGGTATGGTTAATAACATCGGGATACTGATTCATGTACAGAAATTGCAGACACACATTTGAAGCATTTTAATTTGCACTTATGTGCTACCTATCTTTAAGTGTTAAACTCATGTAAAAGAGACTTTCTGAAGATTCTGCAGTAATTAAAAAACAGACACTTTTAGAAGGAATTAATTTTATTATGTCACATTATTAATGTCCGGGGCATTTGTCCATATCAGACCCTAAATCTCCTTTCTTGCATCTGTGCATTTCATTCCAGCTAAACAAAAAAGACATGCAGGATATCCTGGTAAGCCATGAATTAGGGAGGGAATGACTTCTTTGGTAGGTGATATCCCTTGAACATACTTATTTAGTACCTAAACCCTCACCACATGTCCTGATCCCTTTCTGACTCAACAGATTTTTATCCCAAAGGAAGACTTTCTGAAAAAATAATAAGCTAGAAAAAGCAGGGCTCATTTTAGAACTACAGTTTTATTAACTACCTCCACTATTCTGCAATTATCACATCCACAATTCCCCACTGGGGTGAAACATAGGAAGCACTTAGGAATACCTAGCAACAGTACAGAACAGGTTAGGACAGAGAAAGGCAAACAACAACTACAAGAGGAACTAAAGTAGTTGGTAAATATTTATATTATAAGTCACAATACTGGGTTTAGCACTTCTACCGCTATGCAAAGCGCCACAAAGCCTTTCAGCACTCTAATAAGCCAGTTATTCGATTTTACACCCTCTCAGCTCTGACTGTCACATTGCTCAGGATGAACCCACTAATCCCCACAGGTCAGCCAGGTTTACTTGAAGGCTCCCATCATGAAACTGTTAGGAATGATTCTGCTTCACAAAATCCCATTTAGATCTCACGGGGAAGATCACGATCCCTTTCCATTGTAACACTATGGAAAAAATTTGCATTAATTCCTTCACTAGGCCTGTCTAAACAGAAAAATCCTTTTTCAGCCTAAAACCCACATGGGTTTAAAGTTCAGTTGCACTGCAGAACATAGCTTGATTCTTCAGTGCATTGGCTCTCACATACAGGAGGCCACAGCTGTGCAAAAGTGGGTGCAGAACATCTGTGCAGATTGGTCAGTGTGCTTTGGGCACATCTTGTATTCTGTAGTGGACATCCTGAACATTGTGAGAGCTGAAACCACTGCGAACAAGGAGTAAGATGACACATCAACACATTTGCTCTCTCTTTCTGTCTTTCTCTCCTTTTCTTTTTTTTTTTTTTTGCAATTTTCATTTAATTAGACTTCTTATTGCTAGGTTTCCACTTAGGTTACAACAACTCCAGCAATTCTAGACTCCCCAAAGCCCCAGTAAATGGGCTGGCTGCCTGAAATAGTTACAGGAAAGACCTCCTAAATATTACCCTTTTCCTCTGTGTATGCTAGAGGCCTGGATATAACTACATTACTGCATGGAGGAAAGTCCTATATATAGCCAGGTAAATTAAAGGGAGAATATTGGAAAAGATGAACCACTCATGTAACAGTTTAAATAAGAGCACAGTATGAACTACAACCTGCAGCAAGCACGATGCTGCTTTCATGTGTTGTTTTGTAAGATAGCTTACGTTGACTTTCTTGTCACCTAACAGGCACTGAGAAAAATAAAATCTGGTTCACCAGAATTGTCAGCAATTTTTTAGCCTACTTACCATTCTTATTAGTCTGTTGATACTGATCCACTTAGGCTTTCCAGAAATATTATCAAATTTCTAGTAAAATTACATAAAGTTACATTAAAAACTCTGTGGAATATAAATTTTAAGTAACTTCCTGTCCCTGTTCAGAAAAATTCATCACCTGATAATTCAGTCTAGGTCTGAATTTTCAGTGGTCAGGACTGTGCATATTTCAAAAACTCAGCATGTGCATATTTCAAAAGCTCAGAACAGTGAAAGTCTATGAAAATGAAGGCTGTAATATAAAACTGATCAGCTCAAATCCCATGACACTGCAATCAAGGACAGGAAGTATTCATAGGGTCAAATCTTTAGCAAACCTGTTAAACAGCCTTCAGGTTACCATTCCTAAAATGCAGTGAGAAAACTCGCAAAGTATATGTGTTTAAGATAGAGCAAAGATACTATTTGCTTGCTTATCTTATTTTGGTTGCCACTAATTTGCTCTCAATAACAAACTCAACATGTCAGCTACAAGAGGAAAGTTTCTTCCATTCTAAAACATGCTACAGTTTGCAAAATACTCCCCATTCTGAAAACACAGAATATAAACTTCTTGAGCACAGCCATTTATTTTTTGCATATGAGCATACTGTGACATTGATTTCTGTTTCCAACCAGCACTTGCTACTACCTCAGTGTGTGAAAGGATGAGAAAATTGATGGGTTTTTCATCTGAAAACTTGCCGGTCATATTATCAGAAAGATGAGATTCTGAGAAATGTTCCTATCTGTGCTCCATCATTACTGAGTGAGTGGGATAGTGATAGCAAAAAGCTAGAGCTTTTGACTTTTCTGGCTACAGAAACTCTGCAGTACTGTAGGCGTCCAAAGCTGATATATGCCCAGACTCTGTAATTTCATGAATACTCTGCACTGGAAAACAGTACACTAAAAATAAAAATGTTAATTTTTCTTTTTCAAAAGACAGGTTTCTAAGACCTGCAAACTTTCTCCAGTCATTTCCAGAGAATTAGATGTTAGGACACCAGTTAAGAGTGATCACAAAGCTAAAACATTAACTTTAGTTATACTAATATAGACCACATTCCCTCATAATCTTTAGTGTTCTGATCATGGCACTGTCTCTGGAAAAAGGGGAAGAATGAGTAACCCTTGTGCACACACATGCAACTTCAACCCAACAAGGCAAGGTCACACTTTTCTTAAACTAATTATCAATTTCGAATTCCTTGAGGTTTTTTGTTTATCCACTAGAGAGAACCAAATTTGAGAGAGTGGTAAGCGCCATTCCCTTGAAAGCTGGCATAGCTCAGCTTATGGCTGGCATAAGTGAAATTGTCCACAGCAAAAACAGTCTCCTACAGCTCAGGCAAGACACCTACCTACAAGATTCTCATTGCCCCCCACCTTCCTCTATGATTTTCATGGAGTGGCTACAGTGTCTGGAACTGAGGAATATGCATCAATTTACAGGTAAATGAAAGCATGGATTCTAGAGATGTTCACAGTGCATGTAGCAGTAAATAATTTGGACATAGTTTCCAGAGTCCTCCTTCTCACCCTTCCTTTCAATCATTTTTACTACCATTTCACTAGCACAAGTCAAGATAAGGTCACATTGAAATTACAGCTGGTTGCCTTGCATTTTCTCTGTGTATAATCCTTATAAATTCCAAATATGCCAACATATACGAGCATGACAGGAATTTATTAATAAATAAAATTAGTCAGAGAAAGGGCATCACCTGGTTTCTTTCTTATAAAATGCCATCAGCTGTATATGCTAACCCCACAATATAAAATAAATTCTTCAGACTTCTAAAGGTCTTATTTTACTTACTTTACACAGTTACTATACTGCCCTTGCACATTTGATTTTTTTTTTCTTTTTAGCAAGAGACTAAGGAACAAAACAATTTTTTTTCAGTCGATATTATTCCTTTTTTTTAAGAGGCTTAAGTTAGCTCTGGGGTTTCTGCTCTTTGTATCAAATTAATAATTATGAGCTATACAGGAGATGCCAAAAGCCAGGCAGCTTTATTTAAAGTGCAGTTCTTTGGAGATGCACATAGACACATGTTTGAGTCACCTAGACTGGGGTTTGAGGAACTTGAAACTTCTAGAAGATGGTATTTAGAAGTTCAGGGTTCCCTCCTGATCCATGAAATCACTTGAAAGTAGTCTCCAGGAACTGACAATGGGAAACACCATTCTCACCTAAAAGCCATACCACATAGCTACAGGAAGTGCAAATTTGTAATAATTTGAGTTAAAGTGAAAAACAAAAGGCAAATATAATTTCTCTGACTTGCCATGCCACTAATGAATGTTGATGCTTTGAATTAAGTCAAACGTTTTTCAGGGTCTCCTTTTAGGTGAAAAATCATGACAGAAATTCTAACAATCACCATGTAAACACTGCTTGCATAGTTCAAAGTATGTTTTGAAAGAGTTTGGCTAAAAACTTCTTTTGCAGATAAAGATGTTTTGCTTTGGCTTAGCTAACACCACTTTCACCATATATTTCCTTCTATAGATGTTGCTAGGGCAGCAACTCGACAATCTGTGCTAACAATCTCCACTCTCTGAAACCACCTTCAGAGAGATTTCTGAAAGGTCACAGATAACTAGTGTGAAATTGTTATCTGCCTCTGGCTGGATGCCACAAACAACTGTGCCACATAATCTCAGCTGTAAATTAATCAAGCTCCACCTTAAGACAGGGCAAGTCACTGCTACCCTTAGCATCAGTGGCACCTGTTCCTCCACTCTTTAAAAGGAACTTTGAAAGCACAGAAAGATTCATAAGTGCACGGATGGATGGTCCACTTACACTGCACTAAGATACCTGTTGCATTACTTGGAGAGAAGACATTTGGCTTGTGAAGGGAAGAAATGAAAAGATGTATGACTGGTGTGGAAGATTGTCAAAATATATCTGTTTCCTCATTGAAGTTTATCTCCTCTTTTTTTAGTGCTACAGGAGAAGGAATCTATTTCATTCTCCTTGTTCTGCACCACCCTGGCCATTAGGTCTTATCCAAACTTAGTAGGAGAGCTCAAAGGCAAGGGACTATTTACATTAGCCCTACTTGTCTAAGAAAGATTCTTTGAAGAAAGGTAAGTGAATAGGTGTCTGAGATGTTTTCTGTCAAAGGTAGAAACTTAAACCCAGAGAGAAAGTAAAAAATTCTCCTTTCTTTCTCTGCACATCTTTCTGTCCTACATCTCCAGCTTGTCAACTGCACTCACATTACCAATTTAGTTAAATCAATGTAGTTGACTGTGTGAGTAGCTTTTTTACAGTAGGAAATCAATCTGTTAATGAAAAAAGCTAAGGCATTTGGAGAGATATTGTGCTTTTAGAGAAGAATTGGATTGTTTTCTAAGACATAGTAGGAGGTTTCTGAAAAACAGTTTGTAAGATAATACTTGTGGTTGTCTATAAAAGGTATGTTTGCAGCTGATTGACAAGGTCAGAAACTTTGGACTGTGGTGGTTGATGTCCAATAGCAAAAATCTTTATTTTTAACACAAATGACCTCAACATATAGAACACAGACAAAATAAACATTTTAAAATAGGGTAAAACAAATTGTTTTCAAAAATGTAGACAAGTGGAGCACATTGCACCCATGATTCTCCTTCTTACTTCAACATTTGTGACTATGTAAAGTTTTTCAGGTCTTCAGAAAAGGGATGTGACCTGATTAGATAAAAAGTCTTCTTCACAAAACTACAAGATATTTGAAAGACAGTCCTCTCATTTTTTTGTAAGACAAATAACCTCGCTCTCTTCCCTATCCAGCGTTATTAAAATGAAAAATGCACTTGACTAAATCACTTCAGATGTCATACAAAGGAAAAACTGACTATGTCTTTGTGCTTCTATAAAAGTCAGAGCATTTTTATTTAAATATAACTCCACTTGCATTAAGAATAAAAACTGTCCTTCTCTAAATCATGACATTTAAACTCTGACACTGAAAGCTAATTGGAGAAAACATTTGTCTTTTCAAAAATATATTTTTGAAGCTGAAATTATATTTTTAAATTTATTTATTGTAAATGTAGTACAATGGTAAATATTATAAAAGATTCCTACCATATTAATCTGCAATACACAATTTCATAATTTATATAAATGTTGGTACCAATTGACAAATGCAAATCTAAAAGTTAATACAGGGTGTGAAATACAATTACGTTTGAAAAGGAACATCAAATTAATAAACTTGATCATATATGGAGAAGACAACTGATTCAGCACTAATAAATACAGGAAGCTGGAACAAACTCTTGCCATTAGACTCCACCACTTCACTCACCCCTCTAGAAGTCCACTGTCATCACTCCATCTAACACAATCCATCTTTGATTCCTAAAAGTGCAAAATAAAATTCCTTTTGTTCTTTCTCTTATCTGTTGGATTTTGTTTTTGTTTTTGGTTGATTGTTGGTTTTATATTTTTGCAGTAGGTGTTTTTATTCTATTCATTTCCTTGGGTTTTGGCTGAATTTATTGTGTTCTTAATTTAAAAACTGTTGCTGGTTTCATCACAGCATGCACACTAACCGATTTATTTTGCATTTTTGCAGCACGCTGCTTTTTGCCCACCAGCTAAGCACAGCGGTTGTATAATACCACGTTACAGGGGTAACACCTAAAGTATGATGCTTTCATTATATCTTCCTATCTGGAAGATATTCTTACACGTATTTTCCTATAGACTGTGGACAGCATCAAGATGGATGGAATGAGAGTTAATGTATATTGGTTTACGTGGCAACGTTTTCATAGCGGGGGGAGGTACAGAAGTGGCTTCTCTGAGAAGAAACTAGAAGCTGCCCTCATGTCAAATAGAATCATTCCCAGCCAGCCCCAAGACAGACCAAAGCTGACACAATCAGAGATACTGGTACCATCTCTGTACTAACATATTTAAGAAAGGGTAAGAAAGCTGCACAACCACAGCTGGGAAAGGGAAGTGAGAATGTGTGAGAGAAACAGCTATGTCATGGAAGAAGGAGGGGCAGGAGGTGCTCCAGGTACCAGTGCAGAGATTGCCTACAGCCCATGATGAAGACCATGGTGTAGTAGTAGGCTGTTCACTCCTACTGAAGGGAGCCCATGGAGGTCCACAGGGGAGCAAACATCCACCTGAAGCCTCGGGAGGACCCACACTGCAGCAGGTGGATGCACCTGAAGGAGGCTGTGACCCCGTGAAGAGCTCATGCTGGAGCAGGTTTTCTGACAGGACTTGTGATCCATGCTGGAGCAGTTTGTTCCTGAAGGACTGCACCCCGTGGAAAAGATCCACACTGGAGACATTCATGAAGGACAGTGTACCATTGATGGGACACCACACTGAAGCAAGGGAAGGAGGAAGAAGTGGCAGAGAAGAAGTGTTATCAACTGACCGCAAACCCCATTCCCTGTACCCCTGAGCTGCTCAATAGCCAGGATGTAAAGAAGTCAGGAGCAAAGTTGATCCTGGAAGGAGGAAGGAAGGAGTGGTGGAAAGTGTGTTTAGGTTTTTTTCTTATTTTTCATTATCCTATTCTGTTACTAATCAGCAATAAAACATAAAATTCACTTACTCAGGTTGAGGGTTTTATTCCCGTGATGGAAATTGTTGCCTGAGCTCTCTAACCTTATCCTGATACATTAGCTTTTTCTATTTTCTGCCCCTGTTCTATCGAGAAGGGTAATTGCTAGAGCAACTTGGGGGGATAGCAACCCACCACATAAGGTTAACCACAAGAATAAAAAATGTCATTCTCTGGAGTGTTCCTGTGTCCTGGGTTGTTCAGGTGGATGCCTGGGACAGACATATGACTGAATGCCAGATATACAAGGTATCAGCCAGAGCTGATCAATGGCTCTTTAAACATGAACTTCTTCTCAGCCGGTTGCTCTGTTCTTCAGGTCAGATGAAGAAAAAGATGATGAGTGTATCCTATTTCTTGTTAAGTAAAATGAAGGAGAGAGAAATCTTTATGTTCAGTGCTACCTGGAGCAGTTCAAGAATATTTGAACTCATTGACAGAAAAAAAAAAAAA
>VZRZ01000222.1:8647-19397 GCA_013398175.1 Climacteris rufus | reverse complement strand
AAAAAAAAAAAAAAGGAAATGCAGCATGACGTTTTTCACTTTGCTGAAACAAATATATTGGGCATGAAATCTCCAATCATCTCCCAACTCCCTTCATATGTGCTCCACATTAAGGAGTTTATTTTTTTTTCTCTGAATGACATTTTAAGGACAGGCTGCCACGCTCATTTGTCCCTCCATTTGCAGCTAATTTGTGTTTGCATGAGGTTTCCACATGCTGTTCAATTTTCTGGTAGAGAACAGTTTATTTCCTTTCTTCAGTGAGTTTCCTTTCTGAGAACATGCTGCACCCCCACCACTAGAGGAGCTGCAACCCTCACACAAAATTATGGGTGACCAGTATTTCTGAAAAATAACCAAAATTAATACTCAATACAACTCAAAAAGTCATATCTAGCATAATTCAGTTGGGCATCTTAAAATAGAAGCATGGAAAGTCAGAGGCCAGTTTTGGACTATGATCTTCCATGACATTATTAGTAGAGTTTTGTCAACTGCCTAATTAATTCCATCCCTACATTTGCAAACAATAGCTCCACTATATATTATCTGAAAACAATGCCTCAATTCTTAAGATACAGCCACTTGTTTAGTTCTGATGACACTGTCAACCACAAGATGAGGAGACCTCAGCCCTCCAAATACTCTCATGATTCATACTGCTGTATAATTTTAGTTTTAATAACTGTGGCTTTAAAATCTTCTATTATAACAAAATCAGAAATTTTTTTTCAACAGGAAAAAAAAAGAAGCAGACGAACTTTTTGTTTCCACTATCACAAGAGCTGAGCTAGAGCTTTCTAAGGAAAATGCAGGAGCAATAAAATCAGGCATCATCATATTCAAAAGCCATTCTAATTCACATAGAGGAAAGGAAACAGCAACAGCTGAAAAATGTCCTTTGGAGTAACAACTAGAACTAATCTTTGCCATGAGACTTTGTAATATATCTTCATTGTCTTCAGTGGAATATGCTGTTACCTTCTTAGTCTATGAAATACCTAATAACTGTAAATTACTAGATTTTCACAACACATTTACTTTGAGTAGATTGATTAATAACCTATTCTATATGTGGGATAACTCACTGACAGTATTTCAGAAAATAATTCAGATCTATTATTTTCTGTCCTACTCATTTTCTTCTTTTATGATTTTTCTTTTCATTCCCCCCTCCCCCCATTTATCTATTGTCTATTGTAGAATAGTAGAAAAAGTAGTGTTTTATTTTATGAAGATTGTGTATGTCAGGATTCAACCAGAAGGAATTCCTGTAGGCAAACTGTCTGCATATTCAAGGTTTTAATTTCCAGCAGGCAAAAAGAGAGATAGTGCTCTTCACTATTGAAGGGAGTCCAGAATGGCTTCTTTCTGGAACTAGAAAAGATTTTACCCAAATATATATTTCAAAGTGCAGTAAGAAGACAAATAAAAAGAGGAAACAGGGATAGGCAAAATGGTCCAAACCAGAACTTGTTTGCACTTCCATTTACATTTTGGGTTGGAAGAGGTATGAATTAAGGATGACTAATAAATTCAGATTGATATTCTTTATGAATAAAAATAGAGTTATTTATATTTAACCTATTAGAAGAGGAACTGAGGTCCTTCAAGCTTCAAGAAAAGATGAAAATATTCACTGTTCTCTGTATCCATAAAGAGCAGATGCACCAATGTTCTAGCAAATTTACAGAAAATAAAACAACTCTAATCAAATTCTGCTTCCTTATAAAACCACCTTTTTCAATGGATAGTGGATGAGACTGTAAAAATGAGACCAAAAACCACAGGCCTTGAAGAACAATCTACAGCTCATGTGATGAGAATTTCAACAAGAATTTAAAATATTAAATATCATTAATTGTGTTTTCCAAACCAATAAAGCTAGCATGAAAAAAATAAATGTGCTAACATTGCACAGTATTTCAGGTAACAATAAACTTTCTGTATCATTAAAATAGTTTCATTTAGTAATCTTTCCCCCTTCCGTTTCTGGAGTTTAAATTTAGAGATTATACTGTCTATCTCCAAATGAAGATTATCATCCTTCACTACACATAAACTGACACATTGTTCTGATGGGGTTCAGGTCTTCCTTGACAGATTCTTTGATGCATAATTCTGTTTACTTTTGTTTTGTTTGTAAAGAAATCATTGATCACTATTTAGTGACAAAGATGCACATTGAAGATTTTGTCTAGTTTTAGGATAAAAGCTCCTTGTTCCTCCTTCAAGACCTGGCTTCTTGAAAGGAAGGAGCATGGCTAAGAAAAATAGCAGTGCAATTCCACACAGAGCAACCCAGTGGCATGGAGAAGAGGCAATACCCTGTGTACAGCACTATGATGAGAAATTAATCAGTTTTTAGCTATGAAGCTTACAGATATTCTTATATGGTTTGTCTGTGAACTGTAAGTATGCTGTACAGCACATAAGGTCCAGGGTACATATATCCCCCTTCCTGGGCACAAATTTACATCCATGGAAATGTTTCCTCCTTTTGAAAGCACATAAACTTTAGCTAAATAAATGTGAGAAATCTCCAGTGGATTTCAGTTCTACTGTGTGAGCTGGACTGATATCTTCTGCAATGTAACTGGGCCAAACCTACTGTTTACAAGTTAACCAAATACCTTCAACTCACAACATGGACATAAATCCAGTATCAGAAACAAAACTTCCTGTTGTCACACTAGTGGACATATACTAGGCGTGTTAAGGTGTGGGTTCACAGACACTACACTGATGTGACCAGGATTAAATGTTTGGATCTGAAGGAATAACCTAATCTTCTTTAGTCCTATGGAGAGAGGAATTTCTGGAACACAATTCACTTCAGCCCAAGATGGATATGTAACACACAACATGAACCCTGCCCTCAAACTACCTGCTCATTTGCACTGACTGAAGGGAGCTAAGAGTAATCTAGCTCAAGGCAAAGTTTAATGTTATAGATGTCTAAGGTTAGGTAAAATGAATCCCATTCCACTTGATGTCTGAAAGATAATCTGAGACATGAACTTGTCTTTGCTTATTTATAAAGATTAAAAGTCAAAGAAGAAATTAGAGCACAAAACCCAAACTCATGAGAATTTTATCCACCTTAGTGAACTCAAATTATACTCTGTTTACGGTAGTACTTAGGAAGCTAAATAATCATTATTTAGTAGAAAACATGTGCATGGGTCACACTGGCACCTTTTGTGGCAGTTTCACAGAATCACAGAATATGCTGAGTTGGAAGGGAACCATAAGAATCATCAAGTCCAACTCCTGGCCCTGCATAGGACAGCCCAAGAATCCCACCATGTGCCTGAGACCATTGTCCAAACATTCCTTGAACTTTGTCATGCTTGGTGTTGTGACCACTTCCCTGGGCAGATTGTTCCAGTGCCCAACCACACTCTGGGTGAAAAACCTTTTCCTAATATCCAAACAAAACCTCCCCTGACACAACTTCAGGCCACTCCCTTCAGTCATGTCACTGGGCACCACAGAAGGCTGATGTCAGTAGAGAAGATCTGTTCCAACACTATTTGAAAAGATGCCATTCCACAAAAGCTTTTAAAACTTTCCATGAAATTTTCTGACATATATCTTTAGCATAACCTGAGGACCTGCACCCCAGAAGATCCTGTTCTCAGAGTAGTTGCAAACTACTGTAGAGAGTGTGCTTGGCACCGTGAGTGAAAACACTGTCAATAGACGCTTCCGTTGGGTTAAAGGTAGGACATATGGCTCTGACTAACAGACCTACCATTTCAACTTTACCTTTAGCAATACCATGATGCTGTTCCTTTTTTTAGTCCCAGTAAGGGACACAGAAAAGACCCCTAATGGGAGCCAGGGACCTTCAACCAAGCTCTCTTGTTCCTATGATTTCTAATGTATGTTCAGGGAACATCTAACTATACCTGCTGATTCATTCTGACAGATGCTATAAATTCACTGCACTTTTTCAGGGGAAGTGTTGCAGGAGTAGCTTTAGGCAAGCAGGAGTCTAAAGAGTCCTATGTTCAGTGGAGCCAGGATAAGTTGCTCTCTCTTAAGTAATTCGTTCTTGAATACTCCGTTCACATAGATCCTTATTGTAGCCTATATATGTATGTGTACATCTACCTCACCAGACCATATTGACAGGTATTACTCTGCTCTTCATGTGACCCAGGGACCCCATCACAGCATGTGCTGCAGAGAGTCAATCATCCTCTTTGATTATAGGTCAAGTGTTAAGTAAACATAACAATATCACTTCTCTCTAAAGACTGCAACACAGGCAGTGTCTCTCCAGAGACAGAAAAGACTGTAAGGAAAACCAAGGGGAACTTTTAACTTTTAGAAGAAAACTGGGATATAGCTATAAGATTTTAGAAAAAAAAAAATGCAGCCTTCTTGGATACTAAGAATAGAAAGCCTTTCTCTTAAGAGCAGCACAGAAAGAGAATGCAAGTCCTCTGTCAATGGTAGCAAAAATTTAATTACTGCATCCCATACCTTGTGGATTAAACACATAAAAATAAGCACAAGTATATAAGTCTGGTTAGTGTGTGTAATGAGTTTTAACTGCCACATCTCATTTCCTTTGTATTTTCTCATGGCACTCATTTCCTTCTTTTTTCCTTGACTGTGAGAGAGAAATGTCTTTACCCATAGTCAGGACTGATCCAGAGGTCCTGCTCAATTCCCTGATTCACAGATAAAAATATTGCATAAAAAACCCTCACCACAGTTTCTAATGTATCTGAAAATACACTGAATTCCCAATAGCTGGGCACAGTGCGGATAAAACTGGTGTGCTCAAAGCATTACAACATATGGAGGAAGGCTAAACGGAATTATTCAAACTAGGTTAGTCAAAGCTTAGTCCAAAACACCAGTTCCTAAACCACAGAAATAGGCTGTAGCCCTTGCTGTGACAGTCAGGAAGTGCAGACAGACCCAGACAGATACCTCCTGCCCTTAGCTCTACAACAGCTCTACAGCAGCATTCCAGCTGTGGCAACACAAGGCAAGACCCGGCTCCCCTGGCAACTCTCTGGTACTTATCCTTTTCTAAGCTATAGTTAGACAGCTACCAGTGCCTGAGCCACCTTGTTCCAAACTAGCACAGGTGTGTTTTCTCTAGATTCCCACTCATGGCTGTGCCTGTAGGATTAAAGCTGTTTCACACAAAACGAGTGGGGGAATCCTGTGACATTTAAACAATGAGCAAACCCATGAAGAATACATAGTAAGCAATAATCCTACACAATCTGGAGAGATGTTCTCAGGTATATATTACAATGTGAAACATTTTTTATGGCCAAAATATTTTTATGCCTGATGCAACAAATAATAATTCAGTGACACTCCCTTCCACACCTGAATTACCATTACATGGGTATTCCATGAAATATGGAAACATACTTTAAACAATTTTTTAATACTTATAAAACTATTGAAATAGTGTAATTTCCAATACAAGTATATTATTCTGTAGCACAGTCCTGGATTTGCACAGCAGAACATTGAAGTCTTTTCATTGCTAATCTGACATGTAATATATTTTAACTAAATGAAGTACCTATACATATTACAAATTATTAGTTGTCAATTAGATACACTAGTAATACAGATAATCATGTGTTTCAAGTAAGAGACCGGTACTTTGACATGCATTTACTGAATAATGAGCACTTCTGGCAGGTTTCTAGAAATAGAGCATTCAAAGTAGCAGTAGCAAAGTAGTTTTGATCCAGTTCTTTCTCTCACCCATCTTTTATCACCTAACTTTTATTCTGCACACATTTATGTTTCACCTTAATGGGGAGTATTTAGCCTCTCAGAAATGCATATATTTTTCCTTATGGAGATTTCTGCAAATAATTTCTTTTCACCTTAAAAATACAGCCAAATAATCCAAAATTTTCTTATCTCCATGAACTTGTTTTTTGAAGATAACAATTCATCCTGTTTCAAGGGCTTGGACTGTAAAGAGCTAAATTCTCTGGTGGCCTTGTTGAAAATTGATTGGTTTATAGACATATGAAAGTGTCATCAACAAAGATTTGAACCCTGTGCTGACCAAGAGAGAGCAACTAGGGAAATGTAAGAAACATTCTTCCATTAAACAGTCCTGGCTCCAAACCAAAACACAAAATCAGAATTCTGCTCCTACACGGCACTTTGAAGGTTTTGGACATGCACTAATTACAACATGCATTGAAACACAAACAAAACACAAACCCTTGAAAGTCATTAAGAATGAATTCTTGCCCTCTGGACAGCTCTGTGGCAAAGATCAGCTCTTCTTCTGGGAGGCCAGTGACAAAGGACAGAATTTTTACCCATGACTGAGCACACACAAGAATGTTTTTTGGTCTGTTTTTATAAATTCTAGAGAAAGGTTTTTAGAGGTGTCTGTGCAGAGATGGGCAGAAGTAATGTTGTTCTCTGAAATCCTAAATGAAAGAGCTTTTAATTACTTCTGCTGCTGAAAATCCACTTGATGTCTCAAGACCTGCAACAATGCAGAGAAAACAGGAAGTGGGGGTCTGATGATACATGGGAATTTATGGATGTCTGTGGTGTCTAATTTTTTTTTAATCTGTAAGGGTGTGGGAACAACTGCAATTTTAAAAAGCAAGAAAACCACTACTAAAAAAGCAGTTCTTATAAATTGCACCCTTCATACCAAGAGTGTGGTCTTCACTTACAACTTTCAGTTTTGAAGTTTATGAATGAAGTTATATAAGGTATCCATATTTAATTTGGCTTGACCTATCTACTTGAAGGACTATTCAAACAGTGTTGGAATAAATCTATCCAAAACTACAAAGCTTACTATCAGAGCTTCCCCTGGCCATCAGCCATCACTGCCATCACTGAATCTGTTTAATAATTTATTCTCTTTATTAAGACCAGAGATAGAAAGTTAGAGTTATATAGTGAGATACAAGATAAATAACAACTAATAATATACACACGTAAGTCACATAAGAGAGAGGGTTTTACCCTCAGAGCACTTTTCTAGCTGGGACATATAGAACTTCAACAAAGCCATCTGTTTTAGCACCTTTCTACAATAAATGCCCTTCTTCTGCATTGAAATTACTTTTTAGAAGGATTGCACAAGCCAAACTGCACTGCACAATATGAATTATATAAGATGCTTCTCACAAAATTGTGTCTACTGTACAATAAGGGCACTCCTAGCATGGGTTTGCACAGAAAAAAATTATTTCTTACCATTTGTTCTTGTCTTAGTATGTTTAGCCAATATTCCATGCAGGCAAGCCAATGATTTTGCCAAACAAAAATTGCAAAGGAAATCATAGCACTGTGCAAGTTAAACTTTTCATTAAAATATCAGTGTTTGGTAAGTGTTTGTGCAGCTTTTGTGATGCCTTCTAGAGGGCTGATAAGGGAGAAAACTGAAAAAAAAAGATAAGTTGGAATCCACTGTGCTTCATACAAAACTCCATTAAGAAACCAACTGACTGTTCAAGAGCACGCTGACAGAGAGAGTGAGCACAAATTCCAACCGAAGTTCTCTCTTGGGCTTCTGCTGTCATGAGCAGCAGCATCACCATTTGCTTGCTGTGCACCATATCAATAGAGTGAGAAAAAAAGCCCCATGAAGTTTCTACTTCTAACGTAAAAGTGTCCTTTTAGTGTCAGTTCCCAGACAACATGTTCTCCTGTTTTCAGAATTTTTGAACACTCTTCATTTACAGCACACCCTGCATAATACACATGAAGGTGCAATTCCACAAGATTACAGACAAGAGCTATCCAGCAGTCCTCAAAAATCAGGAAGTGCCAAAGTACTGAGGTGAATCCCACTATCCTTTCCTTCATCACTCACTGATAGCCAGCACTCTGGACTTCGTTTAGGAGAAACAAATACAAGCGTTTAGCCCAAATAAGAATGAGCTTCATGTTTGAAATACAGTCAATACAGCAACATCTCTGTGTCAAAAGCTACTATACATTTGATACTATGTTAGATTACCTTACATGATATTAAATGGGGATTTTGTGATCCCTTATCTAATATAACAAAACTTCCATTTAAGGCCATGCCAGAACAAACTGTGGCTCCCCATTACATTTATCACCCTTCCCAACACACTTGAGTTCTCAATTACTCTTCCTCTAGACTCTAAACCTCTAACTAGAATGCTCCCAGAGGGGAAACCAGCACAATAGATAGAATTTTATGAAATTATTCATTTTCCCTTACTTTAATTAAAAACTTGTTAACACCCTGTTACTAATCAGCACAGAAGTGCCTATACCACTAACTACAACCTGGAAAACTGCACTCCTTTGCAAATTCATCACTTCATTTTACTTTTGTAGCATATCTTTTTCTCTTGAATTCTAAGTTAAGAATTCCAGTCTGCCCTTTGTGACCACAGCACATACAAGGCAAGTCTTAAGAGTATTTTTTTTTTGCAAGGCACTGTAAATATATATGTTCCAGGAAGCTTCAAGTTGTTAAACAGCAAAAAAAAAAAAAAAAAGTGTGTAATTTTATACAATTAAATAACAACTGCTGTCCCACGAGTCTGCCCTTTCTCAGTGCACTGTTTGGTGCAACTTAAATACAGCATTTCCTGTCTACTGTTAGAGTTTGCAAACTTGAAACTCCCTCAGCAGTGTTTTTATGTGTGTGTCTATGTGTTTTCTGGTTAATCACCTTTGTGGCATTTGTAATATAGAATTTATGCAGCAATATTCAATTATTTTCTCTAGCTACAAACATTTTCCAAAAGAAGTAAGAAATAATGAGTTTTAAAACAGAAAATCTCTCTGATTATCATCAGAGATGAGCTATAAACTGCCATCTTTGAGACTTCTCAAATAAAAGATTGCTTTTATAGTGGAAAACACTAGCTCACTTAAATACAAGGGAGACCATTGAGTTTTCCTCTAATTCATATGGGTAAGTCAGAAGCATGTACATACTCATGAGAGAATTCTGAAAATCTTGCATAAATATTCCCCAGAAGATATGTCCATATGTTTTCAGCCACAGGCCCTTGCTTTCACCCTCTGCTATTATACACAACTGTGTGTACCAGCTGAGAATGCTGGTCAGACCCTGGGTTACAAACTTTAAGAATGGTCTTGATCTTGAAGTTCTCTTTCAACCTGATTATTCTATGAATTGCTTAAAAGACAGTTACAGAAATGCCAATATGTCCATTCCAAGTTTTGGGGTGCTCCTAACAGCAGGCTGAATCTTAAAAACATAGCCAAACATCAAGATAGTAATTTTAACATATATTACCAACTGAATGGTTTGGAAAATCAAAGGGACAAAAGTGTGGTAATACTACACAATGTTTCTCCAACCAACTGCAGGAGCAGTCTGCTTCTATTCCAATTCTGTTTTTCAGGAAAGATTCAGTTAGACCCAAAAAAGAGAAAAGCTTTTCCAAAATTTGGCCCTGATGTTTTATAATTTTGAATGGAATCCTGATGTCTAAATTTGTGTTTGCTGAGAAGTGCTGACAGCATGACTTACTTGGAAATAGGAAACCTAGGACCCCAGAGCCTAGAGGGAAAAGAAGGTTTATTATTTACGGAAAGGATAAATTGAGGAAATACAGAACAAGAATTGACAGGCATAATCTTAATTTCAGTAAAGTCTTCAATAACTCTACCTGGCTACTTCCATTCATTTACTTAAAATTTCCCCTGGCACCTGTCCTTGTCTCTAATCATCTCACATCATGAAATTCACATTTAAAATCTTCAATAATTCAGCTGTTCAATTAGTCAGCCAATCAATTATTCAGCTATTGATCTGCCCCACAAGGAAAATAAAATTTTAATGGATGGGCAGTTGAACTTTTACAAACAGAGGAACCTGTGTTGCTGATTACAACTTAGATTTGATCTCTGCCCAGACACATTTCTCTGGGTGGGCGGGGGGTGGGGAGGAAGTCTATTGTTTTTCCCCCTTTGCAGATCTGGGATTAGCTCTGTTATAGTTCCAGAAAATGGGAAGTATCTGAAAGTTTGCGTTTCTTTGTCACCACGAGTAGCATTACAGGTGATGCTTATCTACCTCACTGGCTTCTTGCTTAGGAAATGATTATGATTGAAATGATGCTTTGGTCTGGAGATAATTAAACAATCCTCTAAAAGCTATAACGGAAATTTTAAACCTCAGTTGCATTGTTTTGCTCCTTGCTTTTCCTATTCTAGATGTAATTTCTTCATAAGGAATTCTTCCAAAAGTTTTTTCTTTCCTCTTATAAGCTCCTTATTTCTGATTCACATCTTTCTTTTTAAGCCTTCTACAAGTATTTCCTCCTCCTCCCTTCCTCGGTGACCACTATGCTGAAAGTCCACCTCTTTCAATCTCCTTTCACAAGAACAATGGTGTAGGTTTGTACAAGGACTGGGCTTGCTTCAAAACCATTCCTACAGTGGCAGCTCTCCACACTACAGTTCCTCCAGTTAGTCACTGGTGTCCTAAAGCACCAAGACAATGTTAAACGCTTGGCCAACCAAGTTCATTCCAGGACACAGAACTTACTCCTGCAGACACTCCAACTTCTGTGCTGCTTAAACCCTGTCACCACCAGTTTCATACCTTCATGTCAGCTCAAACAGGGAAAGTGCAATCAGTCAGTTACTGACACACCAGCACAGCATTACATGGTATTGTTTAAATCAAACCTGTTTTCTACTGTCATGGTCTCTAGAGTTTTATTTTATTCTATTTCAAGAAGGAAGGGAAGGGAAGGGAAGG
>VZRZ01000221.1:28445-82414 GCA_013398175.1 Climacteris rufus | reverse complement strand
TCCTGGAGCAAGCCCAAAAAATTTGGATGGGAGCAATCATAAAAGCCATAGACATGGCTGGTCTGAAAATGCGGTATACAAAAATAACCCAGGGGCAATCCAAGCATTACCTCTCCTTTGTAGAGAAAATAGCTGCAGCTTTAAACAAACAGGTGGAAGATGATGCTATGAGGCAGACATTAAGCAAGCAATTAGCAAGAGGCAATGCCAATGATGAGTGTAGAAAGATCATAGACGCCTTGCCAGGGTAATCTTCGCTGCCGGAAATGGTCGAAGGTTGTTCTAAGGTGGGATCAGGGATCCACAAAATGTCTGCTTTGGCCGCACTTCTGACGCCTAGTCAGGTACCCGCTGACCCAGGACAGAAACGGCACAAGGGCAGCAACAGACAGAAAAAAGCTAAATCACAGCAAAAGGAAAATACTGGGACTAGGATTCCCCAGTGCAAGAGGTGTGGTAGACCAGGGCATTGTCCAGAATACTGCAGGTCCCAGTATCTTGTTGATGGTCGACCTCTGTCAGGAAATGCGAGGATGAGTGCAATGAGGGGGAGTTGCCTTCCTACACAACCATTCCCCCAAAATAGGGTAACGGCACAGGCCTACCCAGCCAATTTAGAGATGCCACCTGGGCCAGCCCAGGTCGATGTCTACACCTCAAGGACAGCCGTCCTAGATTCTGGCAGCATCCATAGAGTCCCGTTGGATACATATGGACCCCTAGGTCAGGGACTCAGTGGGCTGCTGGTAGGGAGACCCGAGGTCACCCATCAAGGGATTTTTGTCCACCCAGACATACAAGTAGGTCAAATTCATGCCTTGGTTTCCATGCCATCACCTCCTGTTATTATCCCTGAAAAGACTCACATTGCTCAATTACTGACTTTTGATTCTTGTGTTCCCAGGGCAGAACAACAAGCTAATGGAGACTGCAGCACCGGATCCCCGAAGCTTCCGCAGCTGTGCTGGGTTGCAGATATTTCTAGTCAGAGACCGCAGATGACATGCACCCTAATACTGCCAAAAGCCCGTCCACGCCGCGCTTGGCTACAAGGTTTGATTGATACGGGTGCTGATGCAACAATTCTCTCCTTCTCCTCATGGCCTTCTACATGGCCTCTGGCCCCACTGGGTTTAGCTGCTGCAGGGCTAGGAGGGCCTGCACAGAGTCAACTGAGCAAGAAACCTGTGTTGGCGAGAGACGCAGAGGGACACACGGCCACGATCTGGCCCTATGTTACTTCAGCTCCAGTTAACCTCTGGGGGCGGGACGTGTTGGCAGCCTAGGGAGTGCGGATTGGGACAGATTTGCCTGGAAGGAGGGATCTGAGTGGCAGGTGCTGAAGAGCCATGAGTCAATCTCTGCCCATCTGGTAGAATTGCAGGCAGTTGCCATGGCTTTTCAGCGGTTCTCTCAAGTACCTTTGAATTTGGTCACTGACTCTGCTTACGTGGTAGATAACACGCTCATGGTGCTTTGCAGCATGTTTTGGTTTTTAAATGAAAAGGGGGAATGGATGGAGAAACCCCACAGAGTCAACTAAAAAAGGTTTTGTATACCATTAATCACCTTACAGTGTCTCCAAATTCGAATAATCCTGCTATCTTAAACCATTTTCTCTCATTGCAGTTATAAGGCGAGACACACTTGCCCCGGGCAAAGGTCTGGATAAGGAACCTACTTACTGACACCTGTGAAGGCCCACATGAGCTTATGGCTTGGGGTCGTGGGTATGCTTGCGTTTCCACAGATACTGGGGTACAATTGCTGCCTGCAAGATGCGTTCGCCCTGACCTATGGCTCCAGAGGCAGAACCAGCAACCTCAAAATGATGACCAGAATGCAGAACATCAACCAAATGATCCTTCTGATGAGAGCCAGGATATCGACTGTCAGGCAGATGATCCTTCCACAAGCAGAGACTGAACTTTAAGTTGCCTTTATTATGGAGTCAGAAACCAAGGACTTTAAAAGCTATGTTTAGAATTAATTTTGATAGAACTCTGATATAGAATTGGGTTTGATAGATGTATCACCCATGGTACTGCTTAAGAGTCTCTCTGTCCACCTTAAATCAGCATCTGGTTTGGGCTCTGTTCAGTAACTGGCCACTACTGAGCAGACCCCTTATCAGTACTCAGTTAGGCTCTGTTTGGTAACTGGCCATTGCCAAGCAGACCCTTTATGCTGAGTTTGTTTTCCCTTCCACAAGGGACCCGCAAAGGACTGCAGGCGATACCTTCCCTTTTGGTTCTTAAATGAAAAGGAGTAATTGTAGCGGCCCAAGGCTTGCTGCCTGGGGCTGCTTATGTGAATGTCCTTCTTTCCCACGGGATGTATGAAAAACAATAAGATAGAGCACCTGTTGTTGTTGTCCAGGTATGATATGTTTCGGATTAAGGTGGTGTTGAGCCTAACCAATCATATACCTGGGTTCCTACTATATAAAAAGGACAACACAATAAATGGGGCTCGCTGGCTGGCTCTCAGATCTCTGCGGACCAAGGTGTGTGCTGTCTTATTACTGTCCCTCGCTGCTACACTCATAGGCAGTTTACTTCGTGTTTTTCTTCTTACTTCCTCTTCTGGCCTATTTTTAACTGCAAACTCGTGAATGGTGCCTATCCTGAGGACTCCTCTGTACTACAGAATTACATAATAATATTAGTAACATAAAGAACTACCTTGCAAGTACTATAAACCCCTTATTTCAGTATAAAGACTGCTTTAGGAAAGCCATACAAATGCAAAAAGTATTCTTGAGAGACAGCTGAAATCTGATCTAATAGTTATTCTTATGATTTTTGTTCTTTGTGCACAGCACCTTGAAGTGTCCCCTGAAATATGTATGATTTTGTTTTGGTTTTGGCAAGTTCATATGACATTTTCTTACTGCGATTGGAAGAGTGGTTAAATGAGTTCTCTCATATGTCCCTCTGAAGCCATTATAATCTGACTGAGTCCACCCAAATTAATAATAATATTCCCACTGCTTTCTCAGACAAGAATAGTACTTTCAAAAAAAGTAAAAAAAAAAAAAGAAAAGTACTTTTTACTATATGTATGCAAAAAAACCCCCAAACCCCAACAAACCAACAAACCCAAACCCAGAAAAAAGATTGTTGTGACTAAAGTATATTTTGGTGTCAAGAAAGTGGCCTGGAGTTGAAGTCATGGAGGTAAAGAGTAAGAAAAATAGCTGAAGAAATGGATGATAGAATGGCTTAGGTAATGACACTGTAACTTCTTTAGCTACCAACTCTTCCAGTGCGGTGCACATTTTGGAATTTTCTCGCTTGCCTTATGCCTTTCCTTTTTATTTCATTGATGATACTACTACATTCTGAACTAGAGCTGGGCAATAAATTCTGATAACCCTGGCATTGTTTGTACATCTGAATATCAGTTTTTAAATTCAGAGTGACTCAGGCTTGGACAAAGTACAGAAATTTATGTATAATATTAAGATGTTATTTAGTCCCTTATGTGCAATTATGCTAGTACCCTTTTTATATGGAGAGTAAAAATAAAAAGTGACGTAATGAACTTTGTAGACACTGATGGAAACATTTTGTGTGTCCAGATTGATTAGACCTTGTAGTTACAGGTAAGTAGTGAGTATAATTTAGTAACCATGACTGTTCACTTGTACATGCAGCATGGAATGCTTTTTCAAGCAGTGTTAATTTCCATAAAGAGCATCAAACACCTACCTGAAGAGGTACATTAATCCCCCAACAAGCAGAAGGTTGATCATATTCAAAAATAATTTTCTAATTAAATCAAAAGACCAAAAATCTGGAAAACTCACACACTTGTTGCAAAAAAGCAGTAATATGTCATTGTAGAAAGTATTTGTTTATCATGCTTTGACTCCCCATCTGTACAATATAGAGGATAACAAGTTATTTTAGACTGATTTACTTCAGATCCTATCATGCTGTATTTTCCAACTAGAAGACTGTAAGTTTACAGAACAATGACTTTACTCAGTCCGGTGTTTTCCCATTGCTGAAATAAGAAGATCTTAGTCTAGCTTTATGCAGAGATGTCCTGGCTTTGTACTCCAGCCTCTTCAGACTGGCCTTGGCAGCTGATGCATTTTGCTTTCAAACAGTTCAGCTGTTGAACCTGAAGACAAAAAACTACAAAAAAGTGAGCAGGATATTTTTAACAGTGTGTTAGGAACTGAATTTAATATTCTGAGAAAAGACTGGAAGAAAGCCAAAGGCATATGAGGAAATGGAAGAAATGAGGAAGATGTGGATTAGGATAGAGAAGGGAATTATGTCTCTCTCTTTTGATCACAGCTAGAGCCTAGATTGTCTCGGCTGCTAAGTATTCATCCTAGTAGTAAATATCTGTGTAAATGTGTTAGCATGTTGACAGGATGCTATGTATGTTAGACAACTATATTTACCATGCTTTATCCGAGGGGTTTGCCACTGCTGGGTGCCGACTCGAGGTCGCTTGCCTGTGCTTGCTTCCCCCATGTGTGCTGATGGGAGAGAAGCTGCCACTGCAGTGATACCTCCCAAAGCACAGGGTTCCAGCTATGGCTGCCAGCTCCTCTAATATGCGGGCCAGCCCCAGCCTGGTGTTCTTTGGCAGCCGGCAGGGACAGGCTTCAAGACGGACCTTGGTATGGATTTGCAGCTCTTTTATTGCTGGCAGAAGCAGCAGGGAAAAGCGGCAAGAACCAGCAGGAACGCAGGAGCAGCAGGAAGTCAGGAACAGTGGGAAGCAGCAGTGTACGGCTGGGTTCCAGGTGCGGGGGGAAGGGTCCGAGAGTTTGGAAGCAGCAGTGCAAGGGTCTGAGGGTTCAGGAGAGGCAGAGCAGGGGTGCAGGGAAGCAGAGCAAATCCAGGGACAAAGGCAGTGGGCATGGGGTACAGCAGGATTTTTAAATGGAAAGGAAGTGGGTAAGAACAGCCAACAGGGATTACAATAGAACCAATAAGACCTCAAAGAGATGCAAACTTTCCAGAATGACTCCAAATACAGAACATTAGGTAATGGTCATACTAACCAATAGTAGCAAACATGCAAACAGTAACTGAAAGGGATCATGGGGTGAACATGAAGTGTCACCCTAACTGGAGTAGGAGTTCTAGGGGCTGTAGTATATCGCCTGGCTCCCTGGTTGCTCTCAGCTGAGGCACCGACCTCCAAAAGCCCGAGGGCTCACTTTGGGTGCAGCTGCTTCAGGGCTAAGCATGAGTGTGTCACACAGAGGTGAGGCAGCCTGAGGTGACGAGCAGACAGGGCGCAGAAGGAATCAGGCAAAGAGGTAAAGGGTGGTGAGAGGGGGTCTCCCCTGTGGTCTCCTTTATTGCTGGGTCGGGTGCGAGGATCCGGGAGGGAGGGGGTTGGAGAGAGACTCCGAGGGGCTGACAGGGCACAAGAGGTTAAAAGGGAAGGGAAATTGGGAGAAGCTGGAGGGGATAACCAATGGGGTTCCACGCAAGGGGAGGGTACAGGGATCCAGGGTCCACTTGCAACAGTGGAGGGGAGGGTACAATGAACAATAATTAATAAAATATCAAACATAACCGAGACTTCTAGAAGTGTGGGTAGGTCCAAGGCTCAGAGCACGCCTCCCTTCTAGAAGAAGGGGCTGGTCTCAAGCTCTGATCCCACCTATAGAGTCCGCCCCAAGGGAGGAGCCCCCCATATCCGAGGTGGAGGTGTAGTAGGAGGTGGCAGCAACATCCCTGGGAGGACCTCCCACAAGGGGGTGGTGTGCTGAGTCCCGTTCCACCAACGCTGAGGTTTGGCTGCTGTGGCCTCAGCCTTGCACACTACCACACCATGCCATAAAGTTCCGTATGTGTTTAATGTTGAGAGAAATGTGTACACATTATCACCACTAAAAGATCATTCTTCCTGTATACCAAATGTACATATCCATTGCTGAAAATCTGTTTGAGCTGTTTAAGAAAATGCGTAAGATCATCATTTGAAGGAGTTGTATTAATACATTCAGTATGCTGGATAAGTATTAAATACCTATACCTAGTATAGGTATTCTTGTATATTGACTGTAGCAATTTATTCATGTTTCCATATTGCTTCTAAATACAGTCTTATCTTTGACAATTCTGTCATTTCCTGTTCTTCATGTCTTTATGTGGCAGTGTGTGAGGCTAAGGCCACAGCCAGCAGGCCTCGACAATGGTGGAAGGGAGCTCAGCACACTGCCCTCTGAGACGACGATTCTGGTTAGGGTGACACTGTTACCCAATCCATGATTCCTTTCGGTTTCTATTTGCATACGTTGTTTCCATTGGTTCATTATCCAGTTATGTAATGTTCCATGTATGGTTATGTTCTAGCAAGTTCTTGTATTCTCGGTTACTCATTGGTTCTATTGTAATTTCTGTTCCCCCATTGGCTGTACCCCCCCTGCCTTTCCCTATAAGAAGCCCTGTCTTTCGGGGAGCGAGGTTCTTTGTTCCAGAACCTTTCAGCTCGCCTGGACCCTCTTTCCTGCTCCTGCTCCCGGATCCTTCCTTGGATCCTCTCCTGCTGCCCTGCCCTTAATAAAGAGCTGAAATCACTGGACAAAGGCCCCTCCTTGGTCTTTGCTCTCGCCGTCCCGCCGAAGACCACCGGGCTACGGGCAAACCTGCTCAGCAGAGAAGCCGGCACTGTCCAGCTAAGCATGGCTGGAACCCTGCTTGGGGGAAAGGCGCTGCAGTTCGGCAGCCAGCCCCCGTGCCACCAGGGCAAGCCAGTGCAGGACGCTGTGCGCCCTCGGGCCTATCCTTAGCCCTCGGCAGAGCGCGTCCAGCAGCGCGGCTACATCTTTATGCTTTCAATTTATGCTCTGGATTTAGAAACAAAAGGTATTTTCCTTAAAGGTCACGTCACTTACTTTGGTAAGTAATTTGGTTGGGTGCATCTGGCTGAAATATAAATATTGTGTTCAGATGACAATGAGGGAAAGCTGTCTTTTTATTTAACTGTTAAGAATTTTCTGAGTGGCTTCTCTTTTGCTCAGCTGCCATGAATCAAAGATTTGTACAAAGCACTGTTACAAAACACTGCAGTTTTTTGTTTCTAGATACTTGCTATATGTTATAACTCACTATCAACCCACAGCAGTGTTATACACTCTCTCTTCTTTCTTATTTTTTAGCTTTTGTTTTCACAAGTGTCCTCAAATTATAGCAAGGCATAAGAATGTAGAAGCTATTGTTTATTTTGAAATCTAAGTAATGTAACAGACAGCAGGGATGAATTTCAACACATCACTTTCCTGTTGAATTTCTCTTATTTAATTCTTCTTCTGCTGCAAGCTTTTCCACAGCACCAATCACTCCATTTACCTGTCTCTGTATCCTTTACATTCTTTCTGAACTGACTATCCGAAAGTGAAAGCATGAACCTGTGATGATAGTAGACAGGAACACCAAGGAAGAGTAATGACAATAGTAAGTAGAATGCACAAAGCTGTATAACTCTAAGATTAGAATAGGGGTAGGTGCAAAGGCAAAACCCACTGCAGCTTTCTGAATTCAGCCTCTTGCTAAACATTCTGTGAAGTCCATCCTTTTTTCAGGCATAGCAAGTGAGCTTACAGAGATTTAAAAAACTTACTCAATTGTGTCAATGCAAAGTATTTGCCTGTAAATATACTATTGACATCCATTCACAGTATTGACAATACCTAGCACATTAGTAATATCAGTGGAAAGCTGCACAAGGGATAGACTAGAAAAACATCTAGTAGGACCGTAGTTGCAAAACTGTGTAAATCAGGTTTTCTGAGCATTACTCCTGGGACTCTTTTTCATTTATGTTCATCCTTCTTTCCTTCCTGTTATGTTAATCTAGCAAATCAATAACACTGATGCACTTGAGCCAAGATTAGTCATGTGTCTAGCAACCATACTTCTCATTAGGACAACTATGAATTGATTTGAAACAGAACACATCACAGGAGGAGCTGACAACCCCAATCCCATCTGATGCAGCAACAGAAAAAAACGTGTTATGTACTAAATGATATGAGGAGTAAAAACTCTTTGTTCCTCCTTATTCTCTTTTACCTTTCTTTGAGTTTGCTATTTCTGAACTGCTTACTCACGTGAGTGGGTGTATAAGTGCACATTTATTGTAGTAAAAGGTTAAAGATGTTTCATCAACAAAAATGGACGATTACGCTGATCAGAAGTTTAATTTTCAGAAGTAGGAGAACAGAGCTTTTTCCGTATCTTATCACTTTATAACCTTGTACCTGTCTTAATAATTTAGCAATCTTGTCTGCCTATCCACAAAATAAAATGAGCTTGAAGCTCAGTTTTCAGTAACAAGGATCATCAAATATCCAACTTAATACTACACATCGTTGTAAAAGGGGAAAATTATTAAGGGAATTACTTATTATTGTCTTTCCCCTCATATGTTTTCTTTGTTAGTAATTTAATGTCTGACCCCCTACATTTTACACATTATTTCTGCTTATGCCAATAACTGAGAGCCTCTTTTAGATAACATATATAACAATATATTTAAACAAATTAGCATCAAATTTAAACAAAATAGTACCAAATCTGAAATAACCTGTAACAATAAAAATAAAACATAATTCAGAAAATCTCTATAAATAAGAAACATGAAAAATGAATTTGCAACAACAGCACAAAATAATCTTAAGTAATACATTAGTAACTGTAATGAAAGTAAAAAGAAAGAGCAAATAAACCTAAGGAACATGTTTTGATGTACAGTGAGTGTCTTATTGCATTTGACAAAACAAAATTATGCTTAACAAATGTCACAGATGCATCATGATGGGAATAGATATTCTAGCACAGTATAATCAAGCTGTAGGAAAACAGTTGGTTTGGATATTTTGCATGGAATGGGATGAAGTACTTAGCACATAATGAGTCTTAAATGAGTTCTGACAGAACAGCGTGTATATTATTGGGGATTATTTAATCCCCAATTTATCATCCACTACATATTTTCCTGGTGTGGGAGCACAAGGCACATACCATTTATTACTTAATTGAACTGTTCACCAATTTTTGATAAAGTGGTGAAAATAGTGTACTGATGAGCTTTCCACATTTCCCAGTTAAATAAGAAAGAGACACGGAATTAAGATAGTGCATTAAATTACACAAATGTTCCTTTTTAAAAGTATTTTCAGGAGTCCTGGATGGATTCACAGCTACAATGAGTTTGCGTTTTTTTTTACTTAATTCCTCTGTATTAGATTGGTTCTATTATATCAGAATAACTCTGTTTTTCTGAAAGTCCACAATTATTATTATTATTGTTTTTATCAATATAGAACTATTTAAAAATATGGATCAATTCAGGATTATATATATATATATATATATATATATATATATATATATGTATGTATGTATATATATATTTGAGGAAAGGGATTATTTGCAGCTAATTTTCAATACTAGTCAATTCAACAACGAGTAATCAATGCATTTTATCCTGCAGCATTCTACATCTCTGTGGGAAATAGTACTACAGTTGAAATTCAGCTGTGTAATTATAAGTAGTGCAAGTAATAGTATGATAGATTGAGTGATAACTTGCATTTCTATGCGCAGTAGGAATATTTTGTAAACTATTCCATCAGAAAGCAGACAGATGATATCTTAAATTTAAAAAGAATCAGATCTAAACCTTTCTGATTTTCAACTTCTTGTATTATAGGTCCTAATCAACAAGTCAGTTACTTTGTTTTAATAGATTTTAAATAAATTAAATGACTGTGGTCTTCTAAAGGGATTGTTGAAGCAAACTCAGGAAAAACCAAAACTACAAAATGAAGCATTCAGGAAAAAGAAAGCAAAAAATAAAATTGTGTTCTTCCTATTGAAAGAAAAGAGAAATTTTTCCCCGTTGCTGTGTTGAAAATCTTCAACTGAATTCTTCTTTCATTCCAGCTAGTGAATTCGCTACATGCTGATCGAGTGGCTTTAATCTGTGATGCTTATGATGTTGCCATCTCATGATATTTTCCAAACCATTTTGTACAAGTGGCATGACCACTGATAGTGAGTCTCATCTAGCTGTCAATTTTGTTTGCAATATATGATCTCATCTCTATTGCTATGGCATCATGATGTTATACAGTAGACGTCAATAGCTGTCTATCAGCCCCAGCATGTTTAAACCTTGAGTACAGAAGACTGAGGAAGCAATTCTTCAGGTATGGTTATTTGCTTTTACTGTACATTGAGCAGTTATCTGCTGGAACCATACATTGATTGTCAGTAGCAAATTTCTAAAGAAAAATTCCAAGTTATGCTATACAGTGGGAAAATCAAATTACTGGAGTTCTTTTAAAATAAGAAGTGACTAAGGAGAACATGAACACATTAATTATTTTGAATGAACTGTGTCAAAGTTCAACAAGAAAAGCATCCCCATTTTCTTTTAAAGATTACAGACTCTTGTTCCATGTTTACTATATTAAAAGTGATTAATTTTCACTACATATATCATGGCTATAAAAGAGTATTTGCCCGTGTGACTGGACCTGCCCACTATAGAGATACAAATATGTTGTAATTTGTAATGGTTCTTCACTTGCACTTGTTTAAATTTGTAACTACAGCAGTCAAACTGTCACAGAAATATTCTGCTTGCAGAAAGAAAGGTGAAGGAATTTTATCATGTCTGCACAGCTCAAACCTGGTGCAAACTTTCAAAAATCCTCCTGTTACTTCCTTTACCCTGCCCCCATGTGTGGCATACCACGTTGGCAAGGGGTGAAAACACTCATTTCCCGTGAAATCACTGGACCAGATGAAAGAGAAATTCAGGATGCATTGACTAAGAAAAAGTGGGCTGGAATCTTGGTCTGAATCGTTGTTATTAACACTTGATGGACAATACTGTTGGAGTTGTGTTCCATATGTTTCTGTATGATTTAAGGGGAAAATCTTTGCTATCTCTGATTTGTCTTGTGTCTTTAAATGCAATCCTTTATGAATTACCTAATTAGTGCCCCTACCTGGGGATGAATATCTGCCTCTATCATAGAAGTATAGGATCATTACTTTTAAAACTCAGCTTAGCCACTACCACTACTATACCCAAATTGTTGGACTAACTTGTTGAAATGCATTTCTACTGCTGCTTTTTGGATGTGATATTGGTGTTCAGCTCCATGACTTCAAAAGGTGTTTTGTAAATCTTAAAACAAGTATAGACACCAACTCACCTAGAAAAGACACTATTTCCCTCATTTGTTAGAGAAAAAAGTAAGGACTTATGTTCTAGTACAGCCAAAAAACATGTTTTTGTGCATTTCCACTCCTAACACATTTATATTTTTGAGTTTAAACCAGACATTTAGAAAAAAGGAAAACCATCCATGCCTCTTATTTACCCTTTTTATTTTCTGTTTACTTGGAATTCCTGAGATTTGTGCCTGCATTTTTATGTATTTATACTCTTAAGACCTGCTTTAGATTCTTTACAATAGACCGCATGTAGTCTCTGGTATATATGAGAATTTACAGATCATGCTGCCAGAATTTAGACCTGCTTTGTTGGAGAGTACATCATACAGAGTTATAGCTTGGACTCTTCATACTTAATTGACTGACCATATTCAGTTGTATTTTTTCTGACCAATTGAACATAGGTGGGAAACATGAAGTTCAGAATCAAATATTTTAGATAGAAAATGTCACGCATGTGTTGTATGAGGCCATAACTGGGATTTTAAGGTGTTTTATTTTTTTATTTTAGATGCTTGATCCTTTGCAATTGTGCTTATTTTGCAGATAAATTAGCACATATTTTCCTTTGATTTCAGTTCAGGTTTCATTTAATCAGTCTTACTATGCTAAAAAACACTGACTTGGTTAAATTACTGTGGAGTCTATGCTAATGAGATTTATTTCATGTCACTTGAATGTTATAGCTTCCTTATATTATACAGCTTTTCAGTTTGAAAGAGACACTACCTTTCTAATTTAGTAATATGTCTGTAGGCTTAAAAGTGTACCAGAGGGTTTCAGAATACCAACAGAGCTGTCCCCTTCCAGATGTATTATTCAAATTCAGGCACCACTTCACAGAAAAGGTGGTGGGGAAAAATAGTTTACTATTTAGTATTATTTATAGACTAGTCTTGGCATGACCTTCAAGTTCTGTAAAACTTGATCTAATGGTAAAATCTGTAAGCTGCTTGTCAAGTACATCAGACCTTGTGTATCAACAGTGTCCAAACTACTACATACAGGTCAGATATTCTTCTGTAAAAAAAAAAAAAAAAGGGAGAAAGATAAAAAAAGTAGGAAATAAAAAGTGTGGGGGTTTTGTTGTTTCGTTTCTTGTGGGTTTTTTTGTTTTGTTTTGTTTTGTAAAAAAAAACAGTCCCAATTTCTTTTTATAATATTATTTTGTTATTTTTCTGTTAGTATTATCTAAGTCACATCAGTGATGAGACATTTTTAGGTGTTTTCTTTAACAAGTATAAAAGAAATAGATTTAATTATTCTGAAGTACCTTGCAAGGTTACATAGTGCATACTTCTGTCTGCAAACCTCTCTTTTAAGTATGTGGAATCACTCCATTAATATGTGACTAAAGGATGAACAGATAAGGTGCATTTTCATTTATAAATTTTGGTTAGATGCCCCTGCTAGACATTTTTTGCTGGTTGATCTCAGATTTGTTTGGGGTTTTTATATTAATATTTTATCGGGTTTGGCTCAGGAGAACAAGGCAAAATCTTTAATATGTTTATTCCTAGAACTCACTAAAAGGTGAAAAATGTAAGAGATGAGATAGAGCTTAAACATCTCTAAAGATAGTTGCATAAAGTTGTACAGAACAGTTATGTTAAGCTAACTCCTAGTTTTGACCCAATCTATTTTTACAGCACCTAAGATGTGAAGGACAGCATACCTGAATAATTTTTTCTGCTTTAGCATGATGTGCCTACTGGTGAAAAAACTGTGAGCAGATTTCAAATAGTAAGATGTACAAGAAACAAAGTCCATTAAAACCTTAGAAACTTAGTGTGTTCTTCATTATTCACTCTCTGGGAAATCATTCGCTTTCAAACGTGGACCAAGAAGTGTTATGGTGGATTTACAGGAAAAAAAACTGTTCAAGCTCATGGGCTATTATCAGTTTGTAAATTGTTGACTACAGCTGGGAAAAACTGGAAATGGAAACTTCATGAGTTTTTCTCTAGAACTGCCATTTTGGATGTTAGGCAAGCCATTAACATTTAAATATGTCTGAGTTGAATTTAAAAGCATGGAATAGGAAGTTTTAGGAGAGAAGGTGTGAATCGAGGAGGTACGTTTTTTAAAGCAGATGTAAGTCAGTTTCAAATTTAGTATTTGCAGTAAGCCCTTTTTCTATGTTTCTCTGACAACTATAAAGCCCTTTATTGTATGAATAAATTAATTAAATATCTTTATTTTTCAAACTTGCAGAATGCTATAAGACAATTTTACCATAAAGAGAAGTAATATGGAGGATGAAGACTGATACTGAGGTGTTATTCCTCATCCATAATCTGTCCTACACCTTAACAGCTAAATTATTTATGTACATGCTTTACGTTTGCCTAGTTTCCCCACTCATCTAGCATTTCTGCAGTGAAAAGTGTCACTCTTTGAAATTCAGTTCATTATACTATGTCTTGCATGCATGTATTGTTTCATGCAAATTGCTCTAATAACACCATCCTTGGTACCAGATCTAAACTACAGTTCAGTGTTTTCAAATCATGGTGAATAGGTTAAAGAACATAAGTTACCATCATTCTTGTAAAATATGTATATATCTCTAACGCTGTCTCCGGGGGCCTGCTGAAGGCCCCTAAGCATTAATCTGGGAGTGACCCTGGTTTCCCGGGGGCTGCAGCTTGCAGTTTACCCAGACACAGGGCGTCATCCGGCAGCTCGTTAGTGCTGGCTCCTTTGTGATAGAGAGAACCCCGGACTGATGGTGCAGACGCAGGCAGGGACAAAGACCCGAGAGAAGGGCCTTGGAGTGATTTCCAGCTCTTTTATTTCCCGGGAGAAGCAGCAGGGAAGGTAGGAGAGGGTCCGGGGTCCAGGAGAGGCGGCGCAGGGGTCTGGGAGAGCTGAAAGTTCAGCTACCAAAGGTGAGGTTTTAGGGACAGCGGGGAATTTATGGGAATAAAAGCAGGGGAAAGTAACCAATGGGGTACAAGGATTAACATATAACCAATAGAGAACCGAACTGTAATGAAATTTCCAGAACATAACCTTATACAGAACATTAGGTAATGTAGTAACCAACCGAAATATGTAAACTAAGGTACAAGGGACGCTGGGGATGAACCAAAACCTCTCCCTGAGCAGGGAGTATGCCTCAGACTGTGGCAACCTCAGACTGTGCCCACCAGTCTTGAGCCTGTGGGGCTGTGGCTTTTGCCACATACGCCGCCACATATCTCCAATTTTCTGAAAACCTCTTAAAAAAAATGTCTTCTTGGTAGTTTAGAAAGCTCAAAGCATTTGGATTTTAGAAAGTTGCAAGAAAGCAAATCACATATAGAACACCATGGCCTCTGTTAATTTTCTTCTCACAATATCCATGGCTATGCTGATGTGTCTGGAATATTTTCTGTCTTAAGGAATCTGGAAGAATTTGTGTATTAATGTTCTCTACATAAACTATAGTTCCACATTTTTTATTGACTTCTTCTCTGAAGCTTAATCATTCCCTTACCTTTTATCAATGCTTGCAAATCCTAGTTTCAGCTCTTCTCGTGTTCTTTGATCTTAACAGATATTTCTTTTGAAGCTGCTGAAGAAGCAAAAATCCCAAATGCACTGTGGTCAGAATGAAATCTGCAGTGCCCAGAAGTAGTTCCCAAATCATTCTTCAGGTGTGTGCTTTACCTGCACTCAATTTCTGTGCTGAGAGTGAGGTGAGGACTTTGGTCTGCGTCTGTTTCCAAACCCACCATCCTCAAATTTTTGTTTTGATGGAAAGGAGTCCAGTGACCTGGGGTCAGAATACAATACCCCACATGTTGTGAAGTGCTTCAGCCTGAAAGTCCTAGTCTGTCTCTATAAGCCCTGTGCTCCTGGGATTTCTATCTGAAGCAATTCTGTGCTATTCTGCCACAGAGGGAATAATTATTTCTTTCTTTGTTCTTGGGCTTGGTTTTACTGTATCTGCAGAGCTGTCAGTGTCTTTTGTAGGTAAAATATTCTGCATTAAAGATGTAGGTGCAAATATGACAAGATCACACTATGCCTTAATTCTAGCATTTTTGTTACCTTAACAACCCTGAAAAACCAAACAGGACACTGGTTAACTGTATACTCAGGGTAGCTGGGAGAAGTTTAAAACAGTAATCTAATATCCTACAGAGACTGTTTTCTTCCCTGGAAATATTAGTGTTAGAGGTCCTTCTTCCATGAACACATGCATGACAGTCTCATAGTCCTGTTTGTTAAAAACTTGACCTACAAAATATTAATGTGCTGTAGAAACATTTGAGTATTTTCATGTGTATTTGCACTGGCCTTAAATTAAATTTGTGTGCAAGCCGATTTCCTAATGCACCATTTATATGTGTATTTGTAGGACTTCAAGTTACATTAATGTAAGCATACAATTGATTGTGCTTAGTTTCCAAATGCCACTCCTCAGTCCTCTTAAAACAATCTTTTTCTTAGGATGTTTGCAGTTATGAAAGATCAAGACGTCCCTTCTATCCATTCTGAAAGCAGTAGGTATAGTCCTATAGTAAGTACAGACTTCTTCTAAATACAAGGATGAGAAAGAATATATTTATTTTTCTTTGTTATTTTTGTTAGCTGTATCATACACATGTACAATGCATAAAAATATATTTCTAAAAGCAAGCCTTCATACCTATCAACTTTGCTGGACAACACAAGTATTAAAGGTCAAACTAATCTTTGATATACAATCCTTTTCTTTATGTTTTAGTTGTTTTTAAAATTTTAAACCTTTGATATTTGCAGAGATTTGAATAAAACCATTGCATGCTTGTGTAACATGCTTATGTTATGAATGACAGCTGGAGGAATAGTGCACATCATCACTATTAAAAAGTGTTACAGTAAAATTATCATGTGTAAAAATAAAGGAAAACATATTTTAAGAATAGTTGTACAGCAAGTTTTCAGAGTCTTCAAAAAAAAAGAATTTACAGAAGCTACATCCAGTTACTGTACCTATGAAAACTGAAAGCTTTCTTGAGAGCTCTGTTTGTAGAGCTTTGTCCTGACTTTAACAAACTTTTAATTCCAGTTATGGTGGTTTCTCAACAAAGGCATTTTTCACTATGGTAGCTCCTCCATATGTGGTTAGAGCAGTATGGTCAAATCCCTTCTCATTTGTGATACTGTCCCATCTAAAGCAGAATCTTTGAAGATTAAGACCAGCTTCCATCTGCATTACAACAACCAAATGGTAAAGGAGAGTTCAGCTTTGTACGTATCTTCAGCATATGTGGGTTTATTTATTTCCGCATAGAGACAGTGACGTTGGGCACCATACTAAAGCAATTGTTAGGTACAATAAAAAGACATTTTGTAAGACAGACAACCAATGGGGTTATAAATTGTGAAGATTATTTTATCCCTCACCACAGACTGTTTTTTATGATGAGTTGTGCAATTCTGATAACATTTAAACATGTTGTTAAAGAAATTGCTTTACATGTTTATAATATGTTAGTTTTTTACTTTGGGCATCTGCCTCCTGGGGTTGAAGGCTTGTGATGTCAACAGTGCTGTGTTACTTAAAGATTCTCTTCCTTTTGTGAAACAAGAAGAATTCAAGACCTAATAGGATGTGAGACAAAGTGCAGAAACTGGAACACAGGACATCCCACGAGAACATGAGGAAGAACTTCTTTACTGTGAAGGTGACTGAGCATTGGAACAGGCTGCCCAGAGAGGTTGTGGAGTTTCCTTTCCCAGAGATATTCAAGAGCTATGTTTACACAATCCTCAGCAACACACTCCGGGGGACTCTGCTTGAGCAGAGAGGTTGGACTAGATGGTCTCCAGTGTTCCCTTCCATCTTTACCCATTCTGTGTGATTCTGTATGAGCTTATGTGATTGTGAAAAGAAAGGTGTGCACAAGTACACTCCCGTGATCCTAAATGTTGCTGAGGAAAAATGGCATCAGATGAAAGGGCAGTCAATATTTGAAGGAGTTATGCAGGATGTGTCCACAAACCAGTTCAAAAGCCCGTGGACATGTGGTTTTGAATTGTGGAGAATCATCAAGGAGGACTTAGAGTTACAAAATGGCTTCAAAAAGCAGTGAACGATGTTCAGGCTCATGGCATAAAGGGATCAAGAGGTCTCACAGCCATGGTGATGAGTCTGTTTTCTCCCTTGGAGTTCCATGTTGCAAGTGATGGCTGTTAGTGATACACGGATAAAACTCTGTAAGTTGTAAAGTAGGTATGTTTTATTCCAAGCACTGGGATGTGTGGGGGTAACCCTCCAAAGCGTGCGCACCATTCACCGCACTCAGCTAGCTATATATCGGGTTACAGGTTACATATTCAATAGGTTACACAATATGCCTATACATATTCATAAATTATCTCCGTTTCATATTATAATGAGTTCAAAAGTAATTTGCATTAATCTGCGCATGTCCACTACCTCCTGGTGGTAGTGGGCAAGGGTCTTCAGATGAAGAAAGAAGTCCTCCTCTAGGTTGAACTTTTTATCTTGCTTCTTTGCACAAGCTCTCTGAGTCTCTGTCTTGAGTCCGAGTCTCAAGGCTGGTTTGGGCTGGTTTCAGAGTCCGAAAGGAGGACCTTTGGTCATGGTTGCTTCTCTTTATCGATGGTCCTGCATCCTCTTTTTCTGCTTGGCAAGCACGGTAAGTATTGAGCAAGCCGTATGCATTGTTTTAACAACTAATTCCCACTAAGCATCCTTTTAACCCTTTTCTTCCCTTTATCATTAGAACTATTTTTATTTTCTCTACTTGGTTATCTAAAATTAACCTGTTGATGACTGTATATTTCTCCAACTAAGAGGATTTTATCAGGACCAAGCATATGGATTAAAAGGAGGAGAGTAGCCTAAGGAAACTCTGCATAATAAAGCAGAATTTTTGCATTTTTTTTTAAAGGCGAAAAAAGCTTATTTTGACTTTTCTTCCACACAGGTGGAAGAAATGTTGCCAGTAGATAAAACATGAATTTTAGTAAAAGGTGAGAGATAAAAAAATCTTCAATATCAGCAGGTCATTCAGTATCCCATAGTTTTACTATTTGGTCCTACCAAATTCTGCTAGAAAAAAAAATTCATTTGAAGAGTACTCACTTTGTCTATTTTATAAAGTACAATAGAAAACATACTGTCTTGGAAAAGTTGATTGGGTATTCAGGTAGATTTCAGATGAACTGTTAGTGGATGGTTTCAAGTGAGGCAGAAAGTAATGAATATATTTTTTAACTCGCAAGCTCTTTACCCTTTTTTTAGTGCATTACACATTTTTTTCATTAAAAAAATGGAGCCTGTAAGGACAAGAACTCACACTAGACATCCGTGTGATTTAATCCACTGACAAAAACGCTTACCCTGACTAAAATATATAGCTGAAAATCACTTTTGTAACCTGATGAAATGCAAAATTAAGTACTATTTCTAATATTTTTTAGTTTTCTGATTAAGATTTAGTTTGCAGTAATTAAGGAAAGGCTGCACTAAGGAACCCAGGAGCATGAGGTGGAGAAATTTCCAAGTGCTGGCTGATTTTATTCTTTCCAATAAGAGCTGCAGAGGCAAGTGAGAGGCATGCAGCATGCTTGTTAGCATTGTAGTGGGACTCTAATTCTCTAACTCGACCTTCCCTTACCCAAGTATATAATGTGTTCTTTTCCTGACTCTAAATTCTGTTTCTGAAATGAAAACTGCTATCTATGCTGCCTGGGATTCCCGGAATTTTAGCAACTTGTCTCTGGTAGGACCAGCAGTTATGATGAACAGGTCCTGATGGACTTCAGGACCCACTAACACTCTGTGTAAATCCCAAGCAGAAGCACAGCCATCCTCTTCCTGGCAGATGAATACAGCATTTGAAAAAGTGTTCTGTGGGATCTGTAACATTTGATCATATCAACTGGAGCTTCACTTACCCATTTAGGTTGTGGAAGGTGTTTGGACCTAAGCCCTCTAATGTATTCATAGACTCTCTTGGGAAGGCAAGCTGCAGTGAAAGCTGCAGCTTAACACAGCAGCAGCACACTGTCTTGTGCAGCAGCCTGAAAAAAACAATTTGACTGAAATCAGTACATGATTAACACAACTCTGCAGACTTTACAGTCTCACAGGACCACAGAATATGCTGAGTTGGCCCACAAGGCCCACAAGGGTCACTGAGTCCAACTCCTGGCCCTGCACAAGACCATACCCAAGAGTCACACCATGGGTGTGAGAGCAATATTCAAAGGCTTCTTGAGCTCTGTAAGGCTGGTGTTGTGACTGTGGCATAATAAGGCACAGACTCTGATTTGCTCATCAAAGACCTTTATTATCAACAGCTTATACAGAGACAGAAGCTTCTCAGTAATTTTCCAAATTCCTCTTGGTACATAAACAAAGCTTTTGTGTCCTAATACACTATATTGAGTTCCCAAGTTCCATTATTATAAACTAGCTAGCAATTTTTTACCCAAATATTCACAGTTCCCACAATGTGTTTTGCTGACATTTCTGTGTTTTGCTTCACTGTTTATCCTTCTCAAGGCTTGTTGTTGATAAGAGGTATTATGTCTCCCGATTGTTCTGTCCCAAGACACACACTGTTTCCCCCACAGTAACCACCTCTGTGGGGATCCTGTTCCAGTGCCCAATCACCCTCTCAGGGAAGGAGTTTTGCCTGATATCCAATCTGAGCCTCCCCTGACACAACTTCAGACCATTGACTCAGAACCCATCATTCAAGGCCAGAGGTTTGTAATGCAGACTTTCTATTAGGGCTTTCATTTAGTGGCTTATTATTTCATGTCCATTGAACATTAGACTGGAAGAGGTAATGTTCACCACTATTCACATACTTGTCCAAATGCATCTGAAAGATCACAGAATCACAGAATCACAGAATGGTTATGATCAGGCTTGGAAGTGACCTCTGGAGTTCATCTAGTCCACCCTACCTTGCTAGAGAAGGTTCACCTGGAGCACGTTGCACAGGATCATGTCCAGGTAGTTGTGAATATCTCAAGATAAGAGAACTCCACAACCTCTCTGGGCAGGTTTTTCCAGGGCTTTTTGAGATCACCCTCAAAGTAAAGAAGTTCTTCCTTATGTTCAGATGGAATTTCTGTCTTTTAGTGTGTGCTCTTTACCATTTTTCCTGACACTGGACACCACTGGAAAGTGTCTGGCTCCAACCTCTCAGTAAAGACTGAAATAAAGAAGGCATTCGGTAACTCCACCTTTCCGTCAGCACCACGACACCCACCCAATACAGCAGTAGACCCACAGTTTCCCTAGTCTTGCTACTAATGCATTTGAAGAAGCTTTTTCTTGTTGTTCTTCATATCCTTTGAGAGATTTAATTCCAAAAGGACCTTAGCCATCTCTATCACATCCCTGCATACACTGGCAACATTCCTTTGTTCCTTCCAAACACCCTCTTTCTTTTTCCATACTCCATAAACTTCCTTCATCTGTTTTTGCCAGAAACTTCTTGCTCATCCACACAATTCTTCTGCCTCTTTTGTTTGATTTGTTACTGATAGGGATGCAGCAACCTTGATCATGGAGGAAGTGACGCTTGAATGTTAATCAGACCACTTGGATCCCCCTGCCTTCTAACTCGTGGGATTCCTCTGAGCCTTGCAGAAGTCCAAGGCTGTACTCATATTTATTGCCCTGCTCTCTCCACACAGGATCCTAAACTCCACCATCTCATGGTCACTTGTGGCCAACGCTAACCCATAAGCTTCACATCTCCAACCAGCCCTTCTTGGTTTGATGATATTCCAAGATAACATGCTAAGATCTTTTACAAAGGCATGGAGTGACAAGCGGGCATGGTTTTAAAGTGAGATTTAGATTAGATATTATGCAGAAATTCATTGTTGAGGGAGTGGTGAGGCACTGAAACATGTTACCCAGAGAAGCTGTGGGTGCCTGGAAGTGTTCAAGCCAGGCTGAATGGGGCTTTGAGCAACCTGTTCTAGCGGAATGTTCCCGTGCCCCTGGCAGAGGGATTGAAACTAGATAACCTTCAAAGACTCTTCCAGTCTTAATTATTCCATGTTTCTATGTGCTTTAATCAAAACAACTTCACAAACAAGCACTGTTGTTCATCTTCCCATGCCATCACCTCTGTATCCCAGAATGAGAAGAAATCAGGCAAAACTTCTGTGAGTTTATAGTACTACAATCTTGAGATGCTCTTGGGTAATTCTTGTTTATTACAATCTTCTCTATGTGAAGACCAGTCTTTCTCCTGTATAATTTTATGCACTAAAAGCTCCCAGACTGTCACAGGCTTAGGATGAGACAAAAAATGGTTCCTGAAAAATGTGATGTTCCTTATCTATGTACTGAAATAAATTTATCATTCACTTAAGAGCAGAACAAATTAGTCATAATCTCAGATGCTGGTGCACATTATGTGAGACATAGCCACACTAACATCTTTTCTGATAATGCAAATTCTTACTCTGTCAGAGCACAAATCTTATTTTGCCTCTAGTAAAGTCAAGGGAGAAAGAATTGAGTCTGCAGCAGAGCTACTTACTTGAGGAAATTTTTAACAGATGTCATTAAACATGTGGAGGGATGTCAGCATTCAAAGATGGAAAATTATTATGCAAGCAAGAAGTGATGTGAACAAAACAAGACAGGGCACTATCATGGAGGTATGATAGTTTCACACAGATCTATCCATGTATGAAAACTAGATCTGTGCTAGTTATACGCATGCAGTTCTAGAATCATGACCTTGTCCACTTGCTTAATGTGATTGGATCTTCCCTAACAGCACTTTCAGCCTGACACAGAGCAGCAGCACAGTGGTGTGACCAGGGACACTGAATGTGGTGAACACTTTGCTTTGATTATCACTGGTAAGTCTGTTAGTGGACACTTCTGGTCCATCATCTGTCACCCCAAATCAGAGAATAATATATATTTCCTTTTCTCAACTTTTGATCAGGTGTTGTAAGAGCTAGAAATATTAACCTACCAAAAGATGACTTACACCCTCAGGTTGTATTAAGAGAGAGACAGAGAGAAGGCTGTGAATGTTTCCTTCATACTAGGTGTTTTCTAAATATTTAGTTAATATTTTAATATATAATCTTCCAATTGAAGATTCAGTCTGACAAACATTTCCTGTTGTCAAAATATGGTTTTATTATTATAGGTTCTATAATTTCATCTATTAAAGATACTATAATTACAAAGATCCTAAATACTTTCATCATTGTATTTGCTTAAAAAATTAACTAACCATAAATGAGGATTGTGAAGAAAATTAACAACATTTTTGATAATGAGATCCCACTCCTGATTTACAATGGCAGATGATGTACAAAATATGAATGAAGTTAATACGGAACTATGATGCCACTACATCAGCTGCTAGGCAGCACAGCTGTTAAACCAGGGATGTGAAAGATGATGTGAAACAGATGTCTCCTCTTTTCTAGAGAAAATTTAAAAAAATATTACAGAATACCATTGAATATGAACAAAACTGAAAAAAGTATCTTTTATTTATAGTAAAAATAGACAAGTCATGAGGCTGTTTTGTCTTAAATCCCTGTTTCTTGGAGGTGCAGTAGTAATGGAAACCTTATGTTCAGCATTATATTAACATATAATACGGTATCTCTTCTTAGGATGGAGAAGATAAAATAGCAAATGACAGCATTCCAAAGCTCAGTAGCAATTCGCTCTCCCTAACTTCACAATAATAAAGTTCTCATGTGGTCTCCTGACCAAAATAAAGGATATCACCTATTTCATTCCTCTTTCATCAGGAAAGAGCAATGACAAAGTTTTGGAGTGCTGCTAGCCTGCACATAACCTTCCCAAGGATGAGATTGCACAGTTGTGCATGGCAGGTTGTGAAATTTCCTGTACTTAACTCACCCTATCTATATAGAAGGTTTTTTGTATAACTCTAACCTTACCTGGCACAATTTAAGTTTACTGCCTTTCATTGCACACTGTGTGATCATAAAGGACAGATGATTTTTCTTGGCTTTGAGGCAGGTCACCTTCTGAGTTGAGGACTCTAATCACACTTTCCCTTAGTCTTCACTGGTATTTCACTATTTCAGTCTCTTGCCATAAGCCTTGTTATCACAGTATCATCCCTGTTCTCTTATGATGTGTCCATTTGTCCATGCCTCTCAAGCAATCAGATATGACAAAGATAAGAAAGAAAATCTTTTATGTGTAAACATCTATTCATTTCAATAAAAACTTGTTATGTCATCTGTTCTGGTGATGTAGTTCTACTGCCTGAGAATGTTTTAATATTTTAGAAACAATGGTTCTCATCACTGTTATATACAACAAGTACTTTTTTCAATCAGGATGGAAAGCTGTTCATGGCAAAATTGTAGTTGAGGGCTACAAGAGAAAATTAGGCACCTTAAAAAATCCATGTAATGTATTAGCTTTTTCTGAAAAATGTATTTGGTTGCATAGTCTGTAATTAATTAATACTCACTAAACAATTAAACTGAAATGGTGAAGAGTATTTAATTTTTAGTAGTATGTGTATTTCTTTCACATCTATAAACATCTACTTCAAGTTACTCTAAAAAGTATTAGTGGATTATTAGTGCAGGACAGAGATCAAATGCCTGAAAAGTACAACACAAATCAGCACGAAAAAAGATTACGCCTTTGACCAAAGTTTAATGGTAAGCTTACACAGCTGATCACAAAAATGCTGAGTGTTAAGAATACAATCTTTGATGTAAAAAATTTTAAAAATTGAGTATTATTACACTTCCAGACAAGAGGAAAACATACTGTCTGTTCTTACAGATCTGAAATTCAAGATTCTAAACGCTGAATTAAAGTTTATAATAAGTGATTTTTATTCATGCATCTCTGAGCTTGTTTTTGACTTCTATTTGGCACAATTCGTATGCATGCTAAATACCTGTGGAAAATTAAAGTGTGTGAAACAATCAGTGCATGAGTTGAGTTAATTTCTTTCTCTTTAAAAACGTTGTTGAGTAAATCTTTACTCAGAAATGAGAGGCTAACAAGTTATTTCAGTATTTAGTGTTATGACTAGGAAAGTTATGTCATCAAAAATCTCATTGAGCATCAGATTTTTATGAGAGGGAAAAAAAATGTATAAATGCTTTTATAGTAGAATAAATTCTGAGGTTTTTAGCAAATGGAATTTTCCAAATACCATGGCTAAGGTGCCATACATACATATAGCTGAATGCACTAACATGCCTTCCACTGTATTATTTGGGTAATCTCTAATTAACAGAATGTTTTTTATAGACATGAATCCACTCTGATAACTGATGAGGAAAAGCAGTCATTGCCTGAGATTAAACAAATAAACAAACTAACCCTGTAATGAAGACAACTAATAGATTCAGTGCTTTCAGATGTTTTCTTTAACATCAAAACATCAAAACAAAACATGGGGTTTTGTTTTTTTGTTGGACTTTTTTTGTCCTTATTTAGTGGTGTCAGGGTTGAGAGGATCAGGACTTTACATATCTCTTAGAAATCCGACTAGTCAGTGTATAGTTGAAGGTGGCCAATTCACGAGATAATTCTTGAATAACCCTTTCAAAAATGTATAATTTAATACAAAGAGCAAAGATAGTATGCCAATCCCTTGGCAGGTGTATTGTGCCCTTCTTACAAAGGGTAAATGCACTAATATAATCCAGGTATGGTGAACTCTGCCACTGTTACTTATAGTATGTTATTCAGATAAAAAAGTTGATTAATTGCACGGCTACAGTTAAAAAAGTTAATCTGACATTCTTTAAAGTCCTTCTGCTGTAATAACAGAGGTAAAATGACCGTATTATTTATTCACCCTGTAAAAAAATCCTTTAAATTCTTATGTTCACTATATTTGTTTTTCAGATATAGGAAACTTGACTGCTGTTCCTTAAAACCTGCATCAACATTCAGTACTCATTATAGACTGCAAATTCTGTCTCATTTCTAATTTGAGTCTATGTTTTCTATAAATTGCTCTACCTTGTTGATAGCTGAACAAGTAATACCGTGCATATGAGAAATTTCTGTAAATCAGAATCCGTCAGATTAGTATTCCTATTTCTTAGTCTGCTCTGTAGACTCCTATTTGAATGTCAACATCAAAACTTTGATGATTATATTCTTTTTCAAGCACCCAACATTTTTGTCACCTTATTTTATGGTTTGATGTTACTTATGTTATGTTTGATGATGAATCTGTCTTAGCAATTCCATTTTGCCACTTGTGTTCAGTGCGGGGTAACATGATGTTCCGTGCCCTTTCTATGTTTAATCTTTGTGTAGAAAGCCATTCGTGTCCTCTGAGAGTTGTTTCACACACTGTTGTTTTGATGAAGTTTTCCATCAAAATCTTGATTAGGGCATATGTTCCAGATGGCTTTCTTATGCATCCTTCTTTCTCATCACTCCTGAAACTATGTTTTTTCTCATTTTCATCATTGAAATGATAAAATGACTTCTTGCAGGAGTAGTAGCACAACTTTGAGTCATGGTATAGGTACTTTTTAGATAACTACACTCTGTTAACAAGAATTATTCCACTGAATTTTTAACTGTATGTAGAAGTTCTTCTCACTGTTAGCCTGGGCATAGTGCTGATGCTTGCTAAATAGTCATTCTCTTTCATTCCAAGAGAGGTTTCCAATACTGTGTTAACTACCACTTTCCCTGTGCGAATATCCTTGCATATTTTGTCAGCAATATCCAGTCAGATATACGCTGTAAATACAGATGTTCATCAAAGTGAACACCAGAACAGCAACACTCTAGCACTGGTGTGTTTGAGATACTAGAAAAAGTAGCAAGAGGCACACAGTGGTCTCACCAACAGGTAGATATTGAGAGAATTTATAACACTCCCTAAATTGAAAGTGACTCTTTATACTTCTATACCTATGTTCATTGAGGAAAAAAGTTAATACAACTGGAAAGAATATTCCTAGGTTTTTGTCCTTAGGTTTTCTACTTCAGCTTCCCAGAAAAGAAGAGAGTTAATAGTACTGTGCTTGTTGCTGTGTATTTGAAAAATTGACAAGTGAAAATTAAAAGAAACCACTTACCAGCTTTGAGACATGACTATAGTATATCACTGTGTCATTTGACACATGACCTGACTATTGCCATGGGAACTGGCAGGAAGCAAAGTGCCTCATGAAAGAAAGCTGCTACAGAGTGGTAAAGGTTAATAACATGAAATGAATGAAGGGGTTAAAAGGTTAGGAAAGTTCTGGTTATTCCTCTGTGTAGGAAAATGTATTTTAGACTTAAACAAGCTGTGTTAGAGCAGAGATTAAACTACTAAAAGTAATATTCATAGTTCTCCATGGAGAAACTTCCATGGCTTTCCTTTATGCATTTGCTTAGCATTTAGCAATAGAGTTGAGTCCTAAGAGTAGACGTGAAATATTTTTAAAATGCAATAGAAAACATAGAGTAAAATCAATAGCCGTGTGGAGAATGACTTGAGAAGCTTGTGTTTGCACAGTGATAATTAATTTGCACAGTAATTTTACATCCAATATTTTGTATTTGTTATTTGGGAAACTATAATAAATTATATTATACACCTTGCTGTCTGGTTATAAATATTTGTACCATTTGTTGGGCTTTTTCTTTTCTTATTGAGTTTCCTTTACTCCAAGACCATTTTGTGTCTATAATACATAGGAGCAAAGTAGCAGGCTATATATATTATTTGAGCTAACATTAGCAGCTATCTAACTCCTTTCGACGTTGTTTGGAAGAGAACAACAGGACACCTGGCATAACAGCACTGTTTACAGGTGATTCATCCACTAGCTGTCAAGTGTTTTCTTCTTTCAGCTGCCCATCAATCCCCCAAAAAATTATTTCATGCCAAATTGTATCTGTTTTTGAATACAAAAGTACCTAATTTTGAAAAGACATCAGAAAAACTCAGGGCATAAATAAATTCTGTTATAGATATAAAAAAGTATTGTAAAGACACTGAAAAAAAAAATCCAACCAAAAATCCCCCAGCTCTCTTTTTATCTGTTCCCTAATTCTAAGTCAGTTCCTCAGTCTCATGAGCCCAAAAGATATGTCAGACTCTATGAGGTTAAGTGACTGAGTGTTGAGTGTTTTAATATATCATACAAGAATATAAAAGTACCAGGCACAACTCCTATATTACTTTTTAAAAAAATTTATTTTAGGAAAATTGTAATATAATAAATTGATCTGTCAGGTTTATTATTCTCCCTATAAGATATATTTGTACTGAAAGTCCTTAGAATTTGAATGTTGTTTATTAGCACATTTTATTAATATATTCTCCCAAATAACTTATAATACTAAGCCATCACAGTCTGTTGTTAAAAAAAATCTTTTTTTTATTTTTGTTGTTTCTGATATTTATGAGGTCTCAGAGAATGTAATTTCCCCACAGACTTCATAAACTGAATGTGGAAAAAATACATATTATATCTAAAGGCATTTTTGTACAGTGGCTATTGAAACAGATATCATGTATATTAAAAAAAACAAAAAACCAAACTTACTTCATCTGCTATTCACTGGGCATTTTATAGTGAAACGGTTAACCAGTTACAGAATGCAGTTTCTAGCGATATTACTAGGCTTTTTTCCAAGGCAAATATTTTAAACTCAGACTATTGAAACACATAGCCTGCCAGCTGTGTAAATTCTGCCATGGTAATGGTGCAGAAGACTTTACAGACAGGGTTCAGGGGTATTTTTCAGAGACAGTTTTAAAAAGCATTGAAATGCTCTGCCCATATCTAGAAGAATTTTGAAGTCTTTCTTTCGTGAGAAATCTGATTTTTCTATGTTTCATCCCTTATCAATGAAAGTTGATTTTATTTTTTCTCATCAGACAAAAGATTTTTAAATGTTTCATTTGGTGATACCTGAACAGATTTACTTTTCTCCAGGTGAGGTGTTTGTCTCTATTACACTTTTATGTGTTATTGGAACTATGGTTTGTATACAGAATCTGTAATTTCTCTTAGGCCACATTCACTTCCCCTTATACCTGAAATGCATCTGTGAGCGGATAATGTAGTCATGGGAATCTTATGCAATGTGCCGGGCTCATTTTCTCCCCATAAATGTCTTTCCAGACAGACCTGATCACAAAGGAGAGCATGAATCTGAAGCTGTTGCACCAAAATGCTCATTAGGCTTATTGGCAATTCAGCAGATGGTTTTAGGTCAAGACAATATATAATCAAAACTTTCTGATTTTTTTTCTGAAAACTAAATACCTTTTACTCTATTTGTAGACACCAAAATAAAAATATTTTTGTCTGATTCACCAGACACAATGGAGTAAGGAAAGAAGGATTTTGTAAGTGTAGCCATTTCATTGAAATATTTTCATACTTTGAGGTTCATAATTGTTATTTTAGGATTTGTGTCTCTTATTTAGAAACCATATTTGTGAATTTCAGCACAGTCATGTTGATATGTACATAACCACATATTACATACTACATACTTAAGTAATATTTATTATTACTTAACAATTCTGACTATAGTATATGATATAGAACTTAATTATTTCCACCCCTCTTTATTTATTTTTTTCTGTTTTAGAAAAAGAACAACTCCCAACAAAATAAACACGTTTTTTCACTAACTATGTCACTGCCATTCTCAGAACTTCTATAGTATTCAGTTAGTCAGTACCAGTGAAATTTTATTTTTAATTCAGGTAGCCATGGATTTTGTCTCCAGTTTACTTCTCATATATGGTTACATTCTAATTAAAAACTATTTGTAAATAATACTTACAGATGATTATTTGCGGTTGGTTCATGTTTTCTCTGTACTGTTTCATCTCTATTGTGAAAAAACCAATTTTTCAATTCACAGTACCAAACTGGAAAGCAGGTAAGTATCCCATGTGCTACCTATCTTGACCATTCAAACACTATTTAATTTGTCAGCCAAAACGGATCTTTTCTTTTTTTTTTTTTTTTNNATTTTCAGCCCAAAACGGTTTTTTTTTTTTTTTTTTTTTTTTTTTTTGTTATGCACAACAAATTAAAGATTTAAAGACATTTCAGAATATGCTTTCATGTGTTTTAGAATATTTAGCGTAATATGGATATGGTTGGTTTATGCTGATGAAAATTACTGCCATAAAACTAAAACCTCATTCCATATTGGAGGAATATGCAATAATTCTTCAGTTTTCATTTCTGTTACAAAACAATACAGATCAGAATAGAAGTGTGACTTTTTGCAGTACTAATAAAGCAGTTTCAGGAACATAATGGAATTAATTTGAGAATAAATTTTTGAAACATTAAAATTGGGTGAACAAATGCAGTCATTCAGTCCTGCAGAATGAGCTGCATCTGTATCTATCTCATTTGTGGACATAAATGTATGATATATAATCTTATATCATTCAAGTATTTTAATATCAGGATATACTATTTTATGTGTTTTGTTTGAATTAATGTTTAATATAGGTCATACAATTGCCTCACACTTTGTATATCACGGCAATCTTTTATAATAGGACAGCAGAAAAAATTTCAAAAGGTATTAGAATTTGAGACACTTCTGGGAGTCAAAACTTCATCCACCATGACCTTATATTGCATCTATTGTATGAATGGTTAATTTCCAGGTCTCTCTTTAAGGCACTTATCATGTTTTATAACTTATCACATTCTATTGTATAAACTAACTTTGAAGCTACCTTTGATATACATAGAAAAATGAAAATACTGCTTTTGATTACATTTCAAAATCACAAATTTATATGCAGGTATATATTAAAATTATCTTTTTGATACCCAGAGAAAAATACCCAGAACCATTTCATAACAAAGCATCTCAATTGGCACAAATGACAATTGAAAGATATGCAATAAAATGTATATTCTGAGAAAAGTACTTGAAAAATGCAAGGTCTGTCATTTCCCAATGATTTATAGATTTATTTACTGTCAGTCCAGTCAGTCATGAGCAGCACCTGACTTAACACAGTGTCCTTCATGCTGGTGACTTGCAGAGTAAGGATCAAAACACAGTTACATGTGCGGGGATATCAGCATCTGTGCCTAAACCTTGCTCCTGCACAGCAGATGAACTTGCCACAAAGGCACCTAAGCTTTAATTTAGTACATATGGTGCTTTAAGGACAGATAACTGTATTTCCTCCAAAAAATTACGTAGCCACATGGTAGTGTATTGCTATCAAATATAAACAATTTGATCCAACATAAATACCTTGAATTTCTTTTCTGAGGATAGAAACATCTGAGCAGAGTGGTCTTTTAATGGTTTTATTTATTTCATTTTGTTTGTTTGTTTGTTTGTTCGTTTGTTTTAATTTGAAATGCTGAAATGCTAAATGTTATTTAAGAACTCAAAACCATATATAAAATATATCAAAGTGTAATGAAGAGCAATTGAAATTCAAGGGACTTCTAAACTTAACACTGAGAGTAGTGGTGTTTGTCCTCAGTGATTCCCCCTTGCAAACATAATTCCTTGACAAGTCAAAGTCTCCCATAAGCAGTGGAATGTCTAAGAGAGTCCTCCAGAGGATAATTCAGAACATCTAACTATTGCTACTACTATTACTATTATTATTATTAATATTATTCCTGCAAAAGTCGTCTCTGCTGACCATAGAATAAGCCTAGTTTCCTGAGACGACAATTGCCTATAGTCAAATTAATTTGTGTACAAATTGCTTTATAAATTAGAATTTATATTCTCATGAAAACAAAGAATCTATCTTAATAAATTAGCATGTGGACCCCCTTCCAAAAATTTGCACAATATATATTTTTCAGTGGAAATTATTCTAAAGGTATGAAACAAGAAAGTCTTAACTGCTGAAGGCAATGACACTTGTAAGAACAAAATAAAAATGAAATAAATAAAAAAGACATAGAGACCAGATAAAATTTTTTTGCTTTGGTCTTGTTCTCTTAATTCTTAACATTTGTTACTATTTTTAGTTCCTTATGATAATGAGAGCACTTTATTATTGTCATTTCATTGATGGAAGATAAGATAATGGAAAGAATAGATTTAGGATGTTGCAGTGATGTGTAGGGCAGTTTGGCATCTTGTCATAGTGACTCTTATCACATTAGCAGCAATATTTTTAGTGGACCATGTTGTGGGAATTAAGTTATACATTTTTGGGCAGAAATGAATATCCCTGTGCTGGGTCTCAGGCTTTGCTAGCTCTTAATTAGACTGCAAGATGATATTCTGAATGATGTAATACCATACTGTTCATTCAAAAACTTCAGGCGTGCTCAAACACAGAGTTTCAGAATGATCAATATTTTCATTGCTCAGGTTGAATAGATATAAAGAATGTCTTGCCTGACACCAGCATATTCAGGCTTCCAATTACTTTAATGGCACTTTGAGCTGTCTGTTGCTAAAAGCAATTGATGTAGGTATCTCCAGTAACAGGTTTAGGAGAGATTACAACATACTTGAAGGTAGACTTAAAAGTTCAATCTGTAGTTTCAGCACTCCTGTGTGAAATTAAACATAAATATTGCTGAAGAGTAAGATAATGGAACATAGCAGAGACGTCACTCTTCCTTACCTCTGACAGTTCATTAAAAAATAATCATGCTGCGAATTCAGGTAGACCACATGTAGTGGTTATCTCAAATATTTTTTTAATGGTCTTGTTTATATTTAAATCTTTGGTACTGTTGCAAAAGGCATGTCTATTGATAAGCCTCCAAACAGCAATTGAAGTTGAGTAAGTTAGTTGAGGAGAAAAATAATCAGGAAATATGTGTCTAATGCATTACTAATATAAGTCTTCAGATATGAAATTGTGCCTTGATATTTCATTTACCTTTTTAGACATAATTGTTACTGTCAACTTTCAGTGATTCGTAAGTCATCAGGTAGGATTAATTACTCTTTTTTCCTACCATGACTGTGTACACAATCTTCCCAGAAATGAAATAAGGATATTGATTCCTTCTGTCTTAAGTTTATGGAACAAGGTTAGAATCAACTGTTTAGTGTATATATTGTATTGGTAATTTTATTTATACCTGAGTTACAGATGATAAGAGGTGAAGCCAAGCAAACAGGACAAAACATAAACAATACTGCTGATCTGTAAGTCCAGAGGTTCCATCACTCTTTTAGATATTTGCCTTTTTTAATAAGGACACTTTGATTTCTTCTCCATTATGAGTATTTCTGGAGCAAGACTAATATTCTTTTGTAAACCCAAAATTTAACACACAGACAGACATAAAATTGCCAGTTTTTTTGCTTTTTTATTGTTAAAATCATTTGCTATTTTTGTATCCTGTGTATTACTAATATTGGCTCTCAGATATTGACAATCCATTCCCTACATGTATTAAGGTCCGGTTTTATACGGGTTATTTAGACATTCCTCTGCCTGAATTAAGGTGCAAACAAGACCATATGCCAGTGTCAATAGTATGGCTTTTATTTGATAGTAAATATAAGAGAGAAAGAGAGAAAGAGACAAGATGGGAGAAAATAGGAAAAGATGTGGGGTGACAGAGAGGTGACAGAAGCAAAATAAAAAGAGTATCACTGTTCTGTGGGTCCCAACGGCATCCCGAGGGTCCATGAGTCCCAGTGGCGTCCTGCTGGTCCTCTCCCTCTGGTCTTCTTGATGGTGAAAGTCATCCCAGCCCATTGTAGAATTCCCTGGGTTTATATACTCTCCAGCCAGGTGGCAATGCCCAGGCATGTTCCCCTGGGGAGGAGGGAGTCTTTCCCAGCACCCTGGGTCTGTGACTGTGTCCGGACATGTCTTCCTCGGGGAGTTGGGGTGTCTTCCCTGGCACTCTGTGTCTGTGGCCATGTCTGGGTGTGAAGAATAATTCTTGGGGGTATGAAGAACATGATTTTTTACAAGAGCAAAGCCATTTGAGCAAATCCAGACGATTTTGAATCCCCAAAACTTAGAGACAGAAAAGCACAGTTAAGGATGCAAGAGCTTGGGAAAAGAGCCTGGGAAAGGAGAAAACAAAGATACATGGTAAAACAACTACGGATGAGAAAAGAAGAAACAATGAAACATGGTAAGACAATTAAGGATGGGAAAAGAGGATGAAGGAAGAAGACATAGATAGCATTGTGCTGACCCTTATGATGATTATTGCATTATTATATTAAGCATTGTTCTGCATGAATAGAGTTTTGTAATAATTTTTTATAACTCAGCTTATATGCACATTTTTGCTGTTAACCAATCATGTTTGCTAAAGGAAAGTATGACAACTGTAACAGAGTATAAGAGAGCTAATGAAAAATCAAATAAAGGGGTTCACTTAATCTTATTGCTCTGGCTTGATGACCCATGATCTCCCACATCTGGGCATGCCCCTTCCAGGGAAGGCTTTCACAGTACCTTGGCCCCATGGCAGTGTCTGGGCACGTCCACCTAGTGGAGGGGGGGTCATCAGCACTGGCCTTTTGTGGATGCATACCTTCCCTCCGCCTGAGATAGCTGAACAATAGTTTTTCACTTTATCTAATCAAGAGTTTGACTTCCAGTCCAGAGTTTCAGTCTTCAAGAAGGCTTCTCTTTGGTTGTAGTTTCTTAATGAAAAAAACTTTATATCAATGTTTGAGGCATGAACTTTTCAGTCTCTGACAACATGGAACTTTGAATTTTATGTACATTAAATGTTTAGATTTTTTATGCCATTATAATGCTCTAATTTTACAATAATGTTGAATATTGTATGAAAGTTGCTGTAAGAGATAAAACCAAAATCACAAAAAATATTGTGCACTTGGAAAGAGAAAATATGCAACAAATTATTGTCAAGCCATATTAGTTTCACATATTTGGCAATAAGTGACATATTGAATATTGAATTTATTATTTTTCTATTTGCAATACTGGAATATGTAGTTTTAAACCGTTACTCCTCCTATCACCACAGGTCCTGGTAAAAAAATCTCCCTCCATCAGCTAAAACAAAGTTTCAGTGAACTCTTCTCCAGGACCCTGGGATGCATCTTATTGGATCCTACATACTTGTGTGGTCGTCTTCCAGTGTTGCATGACCAAGATATACAAGAATTTTTTAGGTATAGCCTCCACATTGGAATAACACCAGGGACAGCCTATTCTGTATTTCACTCCAATTTATACAGTAATTGGTAGAGAATGAATAGGTACAGAGATATAGTCAATATCTGGGATAGCTGAGAAGCCCTGTTTCATCTAAGGAAACAAGGCATTGGATTGACCTCAAGCACCTCTTTGAAGGTCTATTGCAAGCAGAGATGTATTCATTGAAGTTCACAAGCAGATGTCTAATTTGAACACTTACTGGACTCCCTGCATGAGGTCCACAGAGTTTTACTATACATCGTATTTCATTGAAGAAGTCTGTAATCATACAAATTTAATTTATTTTGTGGATTTTCTGTCTTTTGTTTTGTTTCACTTTCACATTCATAGCAACATTTGGAATTTCATTAATATTGAAATGCCCAGAAAATCTGAGTTGCAATATTTGGATTAATTTCTTAATTTTTGCTTAATTTTCAAATAATTATCTCTTTTTTCTTTCTCTCTCTCTTTCAAATTTAAGTTTTTCTTTAGACAGAAATCTCATAAAGTTTATCTCTCATTCATTTATCTCTGTATTGCAGATCTATTAAGAAAAAGTTACATCCCCCTGCTAATGCAGGAAGTGAGAATTTTGTTACTGATTTCAACAGGATCAAGACTGTATGCAAAAATGTAAACCTGCAATACTAAGGGCAATTAGCTGTCTAATCCTTTAGAACTGAAATTGAATTCAAGAAGTTTAAGGCACAGAGACAAGAAGTTCCCAACAGTGGTTGGTTTTCCCTATGTCTTTCATTTTTCTGGTTTCTAATTTCTTACTGTGTATAGCTAAACCACAGCAACAGATACTGTAGAAAAAGTTTTAAGATAGGTCAGTCCTATCTCATGCCATTTTTTCACTTCTCAACTACATTGAAGAAGATATCTAGCTTTCTAGCTGAAACTTCCTTGAAGAAAATTGAAACGTGAAATCCTGTAACCCATTTTCTAAATCAGGAAGAAGTATATCATTAGGGAAGGAAGACTGTTAAAATTCTACATTTGATACATTTTATAATGTATCAGATTTTTTCTTTTCCTCTTGAAACCTATACCAACCTGTGGTACATCAAGCATTTAGGAAGGTACTCAAGAATATGTCTTATTGAGACACTGTCCCAGAATATCTTGACGGGGTTAGAACAGAGGATATTATCTTTGTTGTTCTCAAAGCCCAGAGCAAAAGGAACTACAGTTTTATTACTGTTGACAGGGATGGTTTAGACTGTTCTTAAAGATTCCAGTGCTGGAGGCCCTGGTAAGTCCATTCCAGTGCTTCACTCACTCTGAGAAAATTTTTCCCATTTTCAACCTGAATCTACAGCTTCCAATGAATGAACTACTTATTTAAAGTAAAGGAGAAAACAGAAGAACTACCATGTTTTAAGGAAGTTACGGTATGGTTCTAAATGAATATCACAATAAAGTATATTAAATACCTTTTTTAATACCTTACCACTATGTAATGAAAGAAACTTAGAACCCTCGATTTTATGATGTAGGGATGTAGAGTATAAGTGAACATCTCAGCATCTCGGATATTTTTGACAAATGTCATCATGGTGTTGGAAATGACTTGAAAATGAATCACATATTAGAAAATTGTAGTTTCACATTAATAATTTAAAGTCTATTAGTGCTTCCATCAGAAATCAGTAACTCCTTTTTTCCCCCCAATATAAAATCCTAAATTTCTTACTAGCTGCTAAAATAGAATAATTCTTTCTCCTCTTTAACTATTTGCTGAATTTGTTTATATTTATAGGGCATGGTCATGTTGGGTATTAGGAAAAGGTTCTTCACCCAAAGAGTGGTTGGACACCGGAACAGACTCCCCAGGGAGCTGGTCACAGCCCAGCCTGACAGAGCTCAAGACAAGTGTTAGACAATGCTTAAGCACGAGGTGTCCTATCCAGAGCCAGGAGTCATGTTTGATGATCCTTGAGAGTTCCTTCCAACTCAGAATATTCTATGATTCTATTATTCTAGGATAACATACTATTTGAACTCAGTTTCTCTGCAGTTTTTAGGTTGTGCAGAGAAATTCTGGAACAGCAGCTCTGACTTTGTAAAATCCAAAACTGCAGTTAAACAGACATCTCTGTATTCCTTTAACAATTGATCAAAGAGGCTATTCTTCATGAAAGTTAGAACCACATATCATGCTTTCAAAAAAAGCCAGCAAAATGCCAACCTTGATACAACAAACCTTAGGAGTTTCTGACTGTGTGGAAAGATAAAGAAGACACAATAATGCATTTCCTAGAATGGCATCTAGTGATCTCATCAAATGGGGTCCACTAGAAGGAAGAAAGCACACTGCTCAAATCAATACTTAGCTAGCTTGTAATGTAAAGATTAAGATCAGAATATTTAATAATCTAATACTTTTTTCCTCCATATAGCACTTTGGAAGTCAATATCATTAGAAACCTGGTCCATTTCCCTGCTTTGAAAGCATTATATATTTAAGGTTTCTAAATAATTCATCCAGTGTGTGTGGTTAAAAATATAAAAAAGTAAGTCCATCCATTATCTTCTGCAGCTGCTGCCTGAATATTAGGCAGTTTGGTGGTTGTGGTGGTATTTTTTTTAACTGTTTAGTACTCTTTTGCTTCTTGCTGAATTGTGGCTACATTAAATTAAGAGAGTATTAGACCCATGCAGCTGTTAAAATAAAGTCTGCTTTTCCTCAAAATAAATGTGCAAATACATTTTTGTTCATGTACACACACATCCTTCTCTGATGGGAAAGGAAGGCAAGGCAAGGCAAGGTCAGTCTCATGGTACTTAAATAAATATGTCTTAGAAAATACAGAAAGATGGTTATTTTTATTTAATGGGTTTGAAGATGTAAGTTAAAATAATCTTCTATTGCAATATTTATTAAATACTTAATAGCTTGTCTACTATTTGCTGTACTTTCAATGAATCCTTTGCAATTCAGTTACAAAACTGCTAGTGAGATTTGAGTCTTTTGTGCCTTCATGGATTGCAAGTGTATACTTGAATTTAACCACTTTTACATTAAAAATATAGTGAATTTCACAGAACCATAGAATGGTTTGGGTTGGGAGGGACCTTAAAAACCCTCTATTTACAATCTGACATGTGTACCTTCCACAAGACCAGGTTACTCAGGGCCCTCATCCAACCTGACCTTGAACATTTCCAGAGAAGGGACATTCTTCTCTGACCATTTGACCGTTTTTGCTACCAAATCCACAGGTCCACTGTTGTTGGAACCCTGAATTCTGAGAATTTCATTCTTTCAGTTCTGACAAGTAATGATCCTCAAAGACACACTCCATTTGATCTTAGACCCTGGGAAAGACTTCCTTGATTGTGTGATAGACCTGAGATTATTGCTGTATAATTAATGCTATGTCACTGGGTGGAATACATAGAAATGTAGAAATTTAGGTTTGTGGAATGTAATAGTGTAACTGTCACAATATGGAGGATTTTGGGTGTGGGTTTGTACTTCTTCTTCACAAATCTGTGTTTTCTTGTATTGGTTCAAAAAATCTGCAGTGCGGGACATGAATAGTTAGTTATTGGGTTATAAATAAAAATAATCTGCATGGTAATTTATAATTGGGTAGCTTGGGGTATAACTGACCTTGGAAGTTGAAACTCGGGGCCTTTTTTCACCTTGTTAATGTAGAAAGCAGCCTCTGTGTAGTTATGTTACAGATAAGATAGAAGAAACAACTGAGACCGAAGAAAAAGTCCCTGCTTCCCATGTTTTAATTCAAGGTCTGAGTAAAATGGACTCACAAAACACAAGCAAATAAATAGGAGGCAAAAGCATCACACTGTTGATTCTTATAAATGAATAAATTCCTCCTGTTATTAAAGAAATATAGTGAAAAAAAAAGGAAAATTTCCTAACTCTGTACATTATAGCTGTTCCTTAACTTAGAAGACATATAGGGAATTAGGTAACACTTCAGTCTAGATTACCAGTGTTAAAATAAAAAACTTCAGATTGGATGAAAAAATTGGATCCAAAGTTCTTTTTGTAAACTAAAGCTATTACTTTTTATTTAATTGTAAATAGGTGGTTATTTTAATCTCTGATTTTTACTTCTATGCTTCACAGCATACGTCAATATAGTACTCCTTGCAAAATATCAGACACACTCTCAAGTGTCAGAGTTCACTTACTAAGTAAGCAAGCATGTCCACTAACAAAGCATGGCTTCTATTTTAAAAACTTTTCCTTCAAGGAGTATGCTGGTCCATACAATCTTTGGGAATCTTTTCAGCATTTCAGAAGTTGCTTAAAATATTATTTATGGTTTTACAATTTTCCAGTTGAAAAAAACCCATATCCTCAAAACTGAGCATGTTTCTAACATTCTTTTCTCACTGTATCTTAGAGTTTGAACACTTTATAACTAGCTACCTAAGAATATCGCAATTTTTTCCCTTCAGCATTTTAACTCCACAGGAACTGAGCTCAGAGTTTATTCAAATGGAAAAATCCTGGCAGCAGATATTGGTTGTAAAGGTTTCTTGGCTTTGTAATCCTTTCATCTTCATTCTCAAGCCCACACATGCCAATGGTTTCAAGAAGTAAAATGGAGCATTTATGAATTATATCGCAAGTGCAAATGTTAAAAAATTGTTGTGTGTACCCAATATTCAGAAACAAGAAAGTATCCATGGGCTCTAAGGAAGTACTCACCCATTTATTATTGTCTCAGGCAAAGTTAAAAAAAATGCTTATTTGAACATTTTTGTTATAACTTTTAAGAACTATTTCAGTTTTACCTGGAAAGTTTTTTGTTGTGTTTTACTCATATACTGTGCTGGGTGCTGGAGAGGTGAATGAATTATCTTTAAACCCACAAGCTATGGAAACAGTGAACTGCTTAGGATCAGTTAATCACAAAAACCCCAACAAAACCAAACAAACATACTTGAAATCGACAAATGCCACCAATGAAATGTTTGGTTTAGTACTACAGAGTTTTAAAAAGTATTGAGCACATGGTATTTGCTGTGAGTTACTTGCTGTATACTAATAATAATATAGTAAGCACCCTTTGCTCTAGCCATAATTCAATTGGTTTTTTTTGTTGTTTTGTCTTCTCTACATACTCTAAATCACATGATTTAAAGTCTGAGTTGTGGCTGTTTGGGAGTTGAGGCTGCAAAACCATGAATGCTTTGCTGAACATCTTGAAAATTTAATTCTTTCCATTATTCCAATCATCACAAATGGCTCTCCCTCTGTGCACTCTCTTAATATATTGAAGTTTAAAATTAACTTGTACAGTAATGAGAGGAAAATGTTTGTTCTATTGGTAGAGAATATTATAAGGAGAAATCTGTTTTGTCCTTCAAAATAATTATGATATAAAATCTGACTCATTCTGCAGCTCTGGCATGCATTTTAAATCAGTTTGTCTCCACAAAATAAGCTGAAATCTTTCAACTATCTCAAGGGCCTTTTACTCTTAGACTGCCTGGACATGATACATGAAGTCACTGAGCCAAGTGAAACAGTCTTTTAACAGTCTCAGCTTTTATCCTCTGGAGAAGTGTGCCCATTTTTGGTATTGTCTGGTTCACATTTGGTATGAAAGAAAATGAGTTGTTTTATCTGATGCTAAGCTATCAGTGGCAGGAAATTACCTTAAAAATCAGCATTAGCATTTTGTCTTTACATCAGAAAAAGATCAGTCACACTTCTATTAAAATAGGGCAGCTTTCTTTTCTGTGGATGTGTAAATGGATGAAAAGTTTTGAAGATTTTGATTCATACCTGTGAATTCATACCTTCAATCTGTGCTTCAGTTTCTTGCTTATACATTCATACATCTCAGAGCCAAACAGAGCTATGGAATCATGCAGTGGGTTCCCCTGCATAGCTCAGGCCAGCTACTTTCATCAGTTGCTTCATACAGCGAAACCAATAACTAGTCTATCTTCATAAAGTTCATAATAGTAGACAGGCTTTTCCCTTGAATTTTAGAACATTAATCATGTGACATCAATAATTTTCTGGCATTTTGTAATTTGCTGCAGAAATTTCAACCAAGAAACATATGCCTTGCCAAAGTCCAACATTTGGTATTAAATACTTGATATTAAAATCATACCGAATAATCATAACTTATTTCTTTTCAAAATGAGTGATGTAAAATGTTAATTTGTTTTGATTAAATACAGTAAAGGTACTTGAAAAGGGATATTATTACGGCAAATAAAGACATATTAATAATTACACCCTCTTTTTTTTTGAACTGAGTTTAACTTACACGCAAGCTACGTCTATTAGATCCCTAGGTCTCAATAAATTTACAGGTTAATGCTGTGTGAATACTCTTTTGATTAAGAAAGATTTATCAAACTCCAAACCAGGTCAGTTCTGTCTGTTAGCAGATGCTGCTGTTGTGGGCCAGTCATTGTTTATTGTAATGACACACCGATAAAGTTAGAATGAGAAAATTAAATGACTTACTGAAAGAAAGATGAAAATGTTGTATCAAACCCAGAATATTTCGAGAGATTTGAAGTATTTTCTTCTCAGGATTTGTTCGCTCCTGATCTTCACTGTGTTTTTTTATCCTGACTGTATCTGTTATGGCGGTAGATGGTGTCATTTCCAGTGTAAGTGTCCTAAATTGCTCTGAAGTACTAGTAGGTGTTTGTCTAATCTTCTGTAGTCTTATGCTGTAAATACATTTGGGATTTGGGAAAATGTATGTTAATATTAATTTTAAATATTTGTCCTTTCAGAGGATATATTTTTTCTCTTAACAACTGTTCAAAGAATCCAATTTACATTCATACTATGGAGCTAGGGTATGAAAAAATGAGAAAACGTTTTATTCTTGAAAAATAGAAAATGTTCAAAATATGTATTTTCTTTTTAAAAACGCCCATCAAAGATGTGTTAGGTAGGTTAAGATATTCTTTTACATTGTTCATCTTGTGTTCATGGTTTCTTCACACTTTCACTTTCACAGAATTTCAATGGTCTGTGAAGCAGTGATGGTTATTTCCCAGTGGGATGGCTGTACTTTTTGTTTCAGGAGAAAAATATTAATATTTCTGAGATGATTTCCAAACCAAAAGCAATATTTTTCTAAGATTTGGTGGACTTTCATAAAAATTTGTGACAATTTAGAAGTCTGAACACAGGTAATCAGATGGACCACACCTTCTGCTTTATATTTAACCAAAACTGGAACAGTCTGTGTTTCTGAAAAAATTGTTTTGTGCTAGAACTGGACATGGTAACCAGTGGAAAATTATTTTCAGAACCTCATGCTGGAACTGAATTAAAGCAGTATCACAGATCAGATCATATGTTAATCTCCTCCCATGATTGTTTGTTCTGAATGAGCCTCATTATAAAAAAAACAAAAACAAAAACAAAAACAAAAACCAACCAACCAAACAAACAAACAAAAAAAACCCCAGTAAACTGCTTTTGGCTTGTAAAGGTCTAAAGACAGACTTTTAGAGAGATTTACCTTGCAGCTGAATAAGGAAGGCCCAGAGCAAGGCAAATTAGAACTGTCTTTCTTATAATTCTGTGGGGGTTTTTTTAACAATATAAATAAATAAAAATTAGTTAGAAATGATAACAACTACAGTGAAAGACTTTGGGGAAATTAAAAGGCAAAAGTTCATTGCTCAGCTGGTGTACTGGAAGAAATTTCTCTCACTGGTCATTTTCTGTATTACAACAAGATTTTATGGTGATCCTGATGAGCCTCTCATAATTCTAGGCTGTCAAGTAAATCAGGAGAAATTCTTAAGCGTTGTTGGCTTCTGTCATAGTTTGAGGCACAGTTTCATTTTACAGGAATCTAAGAGGGCTCAAAAATCCTTGCTTTGCGTGTGAAGAGAAAATTATGATAATAAAGGGTTTTTTTCTGAGCTGGATTCCATGTCTGCCCAATGCTTATTTGGGAAACAATAGGCAGAACGACTTCCTCTGGGATCATGATAATCAACAAAACTATTTTCCTTAGCCTTCTCCTAAGTTAGAATGCTTCCCTTTAATATCTTGAAACAAAGTGTTGTCTCTCACATTCTGCCATTCATTCCACAAGCATGGACTAGAGAGAATAAAAGAATTTTTGGATCCATTTCAGGTTTCTTTCAAATCTAGTTCAGGGTCAAAATGTTGCATAATGCAAAGAAACACGAGTTTTTAATCTGTTAAATAGCTCACTCACTCCCTTGCTCTTCATTGGTTCTCCTCTGCTCAGTGCTCCCCAGTCAATATATTTAAGAGAAGTTCTGTTTTCAGCAGTTTGATTATCAGGACACTTAACGCTTCCTCAAAGAGGTGTAAAGATGTTTTCCTCTTGCACTTAATGCTGTTAATACTGGGAGTTTTTTTTTTTTTTTTTTTTTAGAATAGCATAGTATAGTCATTATAAGTTTTCTTCTTCCTTCTAAGTGAAAAATATTGTAAATTCCTGTTGATAGAATACTTTGATACCGTAATAGTCATGCAGATCTGAAAGGTTTTCTTAGTTTTCACTTCTGCCTACAGTATTATTTAATGGCTGCTGTTAAAAAATACAAAGTTTTCTGAAATGTTTGATATGGGTTTCTCATGTACCTACGATTTTAACGTATGATTGTACGGAAAAATTGCATTAGCTCTGCAGAATATTGGAAAAGTAACAAATGTTATTCTGAAAATGTGACATTCAGCCAGAGTTCAAGTACTTGAAAGGGGCAGTATATTTTATTTCCAGGGTGAAAGCAAGAGTAATTTTGAGAGTGCATAGCTTCCTATTATTGTCCAGGATCTTCTCAATAACAAAAAGTGACTGGAGATCTAATACTTGAGAGGTTAGCCTGAGAGTGTGCTTTGGCAAGACAGTCTGATTCTTTTTTACTTTCATGTTTATTTTAGACAAACTTGACAGATAACTGTTGTCAGCTTGAAAGTGGATTGACAGAAAGAGTTTGTTCATTTATTTTAATCTCCCAGCATATACAAATTTCCTGCTCCTATATATTAATTTTCACACAAAATTATTAATCTCTGGGCTTGCTCATTTTCTCTTTGTGTTGTTACTGAACAGGGTGTGAATTTTTGGGAGCCTGATGCTAGTGTAGTGAGTGGAAAAGAAATTATAGGAAAGCCAGGTGCAATGAAAGATGTATCTCAGAAAAAATATTTTTAACATTTCTATCTTGGCCCTTCTCTTCCATGCAGGAGGAGAGAAAGGAGAGGGGGGGGAAATCTAAATTAGCAGATACTGGTTTTTCAAACAATGTATTAAAATAACTGTCCCTTACGGTTACAGAATCATTGTAAGCAATGTTTTGGATTTAAGCTGACAAACACTGAAGAGCAACAGAAGAGTAGGAGTTGTAATCTGCTGTTGCTATTACTAACACACTAAATATCTACTGCTCATATGTGCCCTTAAAGCAGAAGAATTTGTTAGCTTTCTTTGTGCATTGTCTAGGTGAAAATGGCTAATTCTAGTAACTCCCCACTTTACCCATTTTCCTTAGTTGTAGCACTCTTTATTGTAACCATGAAAGAGACATGAAATGACAACAATCAGCCTCCTAAAATACAAATGAAATACATCTATTTCAAAGAGTAAATGAAAAATAGTGAACAAAAGGAAAGAAGTGCTGTTAATATTCCAGATAAGACAGAACTCACTATTTTTTTAAAGTAAATTATGTGGAAAACTTTATATCCAGTATTTTCCAACAAGGCAGGGTTTCTCTAAATCTGAAAGAGCGAAAGGAAACTTCTTGGCATGTTTCAGCCCCTTAAGAACTACACTAACCCATGCTAGAAATTTTGATAAAGTGACATGGTACTTACATCTTAGTGGTACTTTTTTAATCCACCTTATAAAGATTTTACTAACAGAAGAAAAGTCTGAGTCTGTGATAAGAGGTAATGGTACTTCAAGTAACACAGAGAAATAATCTTTTATTTTTGATAGAGAAGCTAATCCTGGAAACTAATTTCAGGCACATTTAGAACAAGTAAATTTTCAGAAGCAGTCAGCATGGTTTCACCCAAAGGTAATCTTACTTCACCAACTTCAGCCATATCATATGGCTGATCTGGTGACAAAAGAAAAAGGGCAGATATTGCCTACCTGGACCTGGAGTAAGGCCTTTGACATTATCTCTCCTAAAATCTTCATGGTGAAGCTGTTAAGGTAACAGGCTAGATGAGGAGATAGTGAGGTGAATTGAAAACTGTCTGGGTGGCTGAGCCAAGGGTGGTGGTCAGTGGAGCCTTATAACTGGCAGTGTAACCTAGGGGTCAATGCAATCCAGTCCTTCTCAATATCTCCATTAATTACCTGGATGATGAGGCAGAGTGTATGTACCCTCAGTCAATTTGCTGATGACACAAAATTAGGAGAAATGGCTGATAGGGCAGTGGGCTGTGCTGTCATCCAGAGCAAACTCAACCGGCTGGAAAAATAGGCTGACAGGAGACTCTTGAGCTTCAACAAGTGAAAGCTTGAAGTCCTGCACCTGGGGAGCAAAAAACGCAGGTGTCAATCTATGCTGGAAAGTAGATGGGCTAAAAAAATCACCTGGGGATCCTGGTCCAAGTTGAACATGAAACACAGATAAGGATAAGGATAAGGGTAAGGATAAGGATAAGGATAAGGATAAGGATAAGGATAAGGATAAGGATAAGGATAAGGATAAGGATAAGGATAAGGATGAGGATATAGATTGTATAGATACAGATATGTCGCAGTAACGACACGAAAGCAAGAGCCAGAGACACCTGTTACCAGGATCAGAGAGAAGGAAGGAAGGGGAACAAGACCCGCCTTCTTTATTTTTTATATACATTTGGAAATCACTATTCATTGGAGGAAATCAATTCTTCCTCCTTCAATCACAATGGTCAAAGGAAATGTCCATCAAAGTTCTGTGTCCAGGAGAAAGGAATGTGAATGATAAGATACAGTTACAATAACATGGCCATGTTTGCAGAGAATTGTGTGAGAAACTAGCTACAAAGAATGATAACATCCAGAACTGCAAAAATCAGGGCAACACAGATATATTTTTGTTTATATATTTTTTGTTTATATATCTATATATACACTTTTTTAATATGTGCGTATATTTACAGTTTATATATATATATATATTTATAAATACCTTCAGGGAGGGTATAGAGCAAAGGGAATCAGGCTCTTTCCAGTCATGCCCAGCAACAGTACCAGAAACAATGGCACAAACTAAAATGAAGAAAGTTACCTTTGGACATCAGGTAAGGGTGGCTGAGCACTAGAAGAGAATGCCCAGAAAAGTTGTGGAATCTCCCTCTGCCTGTGGAGCTATCCAATTTGATACACAGTCCCAAGCAACTGGTTCTAGGTGGCCCTGCAGGGTAGTTAGACCAGATGATCTCCAGGTGTCCTTTCCAACCTCAGCCCTTCTCTGATTCCATGATCCTGTTTAGCAAAACAATGTTTAGTGTTGATACCAAAGTCTATCCCCTGCTTTTTCAGTCCTTGTGAGGTGAGTGACCTGAAAACCTCTAAAAACTGGTGGTTCACCTGTCAACTCATGGTTTGTATGTCTTCTCCACAGTACTGCATGGAAAGCACACAGAAAGTGGACATCCATGTGTTTTGTCTGTGCTCTGTCAAACTCAGTTTACACTTTTATTTTCCATATATTTTTAAAACTAAAATTAAACCAGGGAACTGACTGTTCAAATTTGTCTTTGTGTTAGATATTGAGGCAATTTTGGAACAGTTACTAAATTTCTATATGTAGAGTTAGATATCTTAACTTATAATTCTGTTAGAAAGAAGATATCATACTGACAGAATAACAATACTTATTAATTATACACATGTAAAAGTATATACCCTTACGAATGAGAAAGCTAACATTTCAGTATTTTATAGCCTTTTTATTTCTACAATCTCAATTTCATTATTGGGAGAATGTGAAAGGAGAAGTAATGAAATTACTTGTCCAAGCATAGAGAAAAGTTCAGTAGCAGAGCTTAAACAAAAAGTAGTCCTTAGTCGTATCTGAATTGTTGCAGTGCTTTCTACCCGCGGCACTGAATGGTTCTGCTAATAATAGCTGTCTGCCATGCAGTAAGATATGAATTATCTGCAAGAAGTCTATAAGGACATGAAAATAACTGCTAGCCACCTTGTAGCTCTAAAGTTAGTTTATATCTGCACAATAATATTGAAATTATAACATGACTTACTGATACAGCAAGAACTTGGCAGTTCTTCTGTTGAATTTCTTGCGATATTGATGGAGGTGAAAAAAAATTACTTCAGTTCTGTCTACTTAGTCACCATTAGGAATTCCCTCGGTGAAAGTGACTTTCAGTAGAGCACTCATAATCCAAATACATTCTTCTGTTTACTGATTGCTCTAATACAAAATGCTTGGGAAATCTGTCATTGGTGAAAGATTTACTTCTGTTTTGGAGCTGTAACAAGTGCTGATGGGTTACAGTTCAAAATATGACCCAAAGCTTAGAGATTACAAATGGTTTGTGAGAGTCTGTAATAGACCAGAAATATCCATAAACCACCTGCTGCCAAGAAGTAGTGATGTCTATATGTGTCTACTGCCCTGTACACCTTATTTCCCGTTCTGGTAGGTTAATATTTCTAAGACTGGAATGAAAGGTTTTGTGCTAGAAATATATATAAACATTCATAATTTGTATCCACAATTCTGCCTTGCATATAAAATGATCTTCAGCTTCTCTGTCTCCCTTTTTATTTCCCAAAAGGTATTATATTCTGTATTTCTTTGTGCTGCCGCCTTATCCACCTCAGGATGTTCTTGCCCCATATTGATTGGATTTGTCTATTATGTACGTTCAGGCAGAAATATTTACTACACACTGCATTTTAAATCTTTCGGTTGGGCTGTAGGGGAGATTCATATCAGCAAAGTACAAATACGCCAGAACAAACTTTTCTTATGTAGAATACAATTTCTCTGAGGCAAATGAAAGTATAATGTCTGAGATATGCTGATGTATCTAAACATAAAAGAAGGAGGGGATGAATGAAAGAACCCTTTGATAAATCAGGAAAATATTTACTGAACTTGCTACAATGCTTCATACTGTGAATATTAGTAATGTCGTGATATAATGCCTTATACATAGTGAATTTTAATTCCATCAAAAATTACTTATCTGACCTCTTCACACATAAATGACAGAAGATTTTTGTATTTTGATTTTGTTAATATGAATTAAACCACTTCACTCTCTAGTTACTCTTTCTAGTTCATAATTATTGTATATTTTTCCATATTTGCACAGTAGCTGATCACAAAAAATACAAAAAATGATATGTAATAAGTTGAAATAATGAGGAGACAAGTGAATTGAGAATGTTTTTTTTTTCCAGTGGAGATGAAGTCTTAATCACAATTGCTGTCAGTTGCCCAATAACCACTAAATTAATTCTTTCTCAGAAAACATGGAAGGCAGACAAAAGTATGCAAACTTTTTTCTTTCTGAATGTATAAATAACTTTAATTTTAACAGGAGTACTTTCTTTTTACACACCAATAAAGAATATTTAATAATCATTCAGTATCCTGGAAAAAAAAAGAGGTATCATTATCTGATGATGTTCAGTTGGGTTGATTTGGGCAAGTTGTGATAGTCAATATTACAACAATGGAAATGTTTCGATCCTGTTTCAACAAAGGAGTTGTTCTGTCAGCTCTCACAGGGTTTGAGTTAATAAAATCTTCCTGTTTAAAACTTAAAATGCTTTGTCATTCTTCTGAAGAATGTAATAATCACTGCATTGCTATGCAACATTTCTGGCTGATATTTGTAGTTTGTGGATTACATTAACGGATTAATAAATTTTAAGGGCTGAAATAGTTGCAATTAGGAAATCTATTCTGACTAGCATAGAGAATAAGATTTTGACATATGTTCCACCATCAGAACTGTAATTTTCATGACATAGAACTTGTCTTTTTTGAAGAATACTCAATTTTTTTCAGGTATTTCAAATTATCGGTCATTCTTAATGCACCTTGCTATTTTGTCTCTGCAGACAAGCATTAGAAATTCCAGGCGCTACCTATCTCTACGCTTATGGTCATGAAGTACTGCTCTTATATTGAAGCATGCTTTACCTTTGCATAGGTTAGTAGAAGATGGTTTTGTACCTCCTTGTTCTTATTTTCCATAATTATTTTGACATACCCTGTCTTAGTAATTGCTTATTCTTTGACTCAGAGATACAATGAAGTTCAGCAAATTACAGAGATGTTATGTTCAAGACAAGTGGAGTAGTTTTCATACTCAGGATGTTGAATTGAAAGCAGCAGTACTTCCAGCCAAATAAGAACACCTACTTTCTCACTGTCATTGCTGCCTATGTGAGGTGCATGTCATGCAATGACATTTGACAAGTACTTTCTGTGCAGCACTAAAAAATACAGTTGTAAATTCTACATAGAACGACTAGCAGGTACACATTTTCATCAAACTGTTTCTTTCAGTGCTTTTGTCTGTGGGACTGAAAAAAAAGAAATGTTCTGGTCACTGAAAAATGTTAGGTTTAAAAATTTTGGATTTAAACAACAAAAATGTTGAGAGCAAGTAAATATTGTTTTTTGATAGCTGCAAGCAGTTCTTAGAACTAGTGGTGGTCTTAGTATATTTCTTTGAGAAATAAGGTAGGTGCTTAGTATAGACACACACACAGAGTTAGTTTGATCCTCTGATCCTTGCTGCATGTGCACTTTTGAATTGTGTTTGTGAAGTACTTTCATATCCAGTGGATTTCTGTATTATTAATATAATATCCTACAGAACTCCTTTCTGGAAGATGCGCTTCAGTAGTTAATGTCTAGCAGGCTTCTGAAGGCGATGGTTATTGATAATTAACTGTTTTTCCTGGGACATGATATGAATGTTTTAATTTCCTCATTTAATTTCTTAATTACTTATGTCTTATTTTTATTAGCTTGTTTTCTTCAGATTGCCCCTCTAATGGTCATCTGTTCTGTTACTTATAAGCAACTTAAAAATTCCTAAGCATCACAACATGAGCTAGTGCCCTAAGAAGGTTTCTTCATAAGAATTTGATGTGTTAGTTTCAGACAATCCTGTAAATGTCCTAATTTGTTTCTGATTGCCCAACATCTTAATAGGAAATTGTTGGAGACTACTGAAACTCTGTATGTCTGAAACTAAAGGGAGGTGATAACCATGCATTCTTTTGTTCTTGTTTATTTGTTTGTTTTGTTGGTTTTTTTGTGGGTTTTTTTTTTTTTTTAACCTCCCACAGACATAATTTGAAGAATTATCATATCTGGACATAGATCAGTTTGCTGAACTGCTCAGTTCTAGTCAGAGAGTTTGCATCAGCAGATGCTATCAAAGTTTCAGTATGTCATTTATGTGCTACTGTTTTTCTTCAGTGATGACAATCAGTTTTCTCTAACATATGGTGTAGTATGATTCTAGTTAAGGGAAATCCACACAAGAAGATTGCAATTTTTCATCAGTACAATGCTAACATTGTGTTTCAAGAGATTCCTTTGCTTGAAAGATTTCACTCTTATGGACAGTATTTTTTTCCTCTTAGTTTCTTCATTCTACATATTAACATTCTGAAAACTTCAGATCACCTCACATACAGTAACAATGCATATAGGCTTTTCTGAAGAAAGAGAGAAAAAAATGCAACTTTTAAAATAACTTTAACACTTTCATAGGAAAAAAATACTCAATACACAGTCTTGCAGTGGACTTTAGATAGAGGATTGAACTTCTTTTTACACCTCTTCTAAGAAAATGTACTTATTCATGTCTCAAAAAGACAAAACCAAAATCCCACCTGAGCACAATGCTGAGATTTGAAAGACTATCAACATTGTTTATTTATCCTACAAATACACCCTAATTGCCGTGAGAGTAACTGACTTGTATTCCTCAGGCTCTTTGTTTAGGACTGTCACAGATTCATGAAGGTATGCTTCTCCAGCATTGAAATTAATGAAAAGACCTACATTCAGTGAAGGTAAAAAAGTCCAGAATTAGAATATCTCTGTCCACATGTATTTCTTTTCCGATATGTTAGACTGAAATATTTTGCTCATACATTGCGAAGTGCTGCACAGGGGCTACTAAGGTATTTCTTCTAGAAGTCACACTACTATAATTAGGACACCTCAGAGATTTGAGAGACATGTTTAAAACATATCCAGGCAGGCTCCCATTTGATGTCAATTATACTAAACAATGTGAAAAAGAGAAAAAGTGAAAAGTTGCCTGTGATTGCCAATCCATTGGACATTGACATGTTTCCATATTAGTAGGTACTTCAAAGTCCTGTAGTAATACTGCAGCAATTAGAGAAATTATTGTCAGTTCTGAGGTATACTAGCACTATCAGTATGAGCTTATTTCATGAGTCAAAAACGAGTCAAACCTTTCAAATCTATCTTTTTCCATGAGAAAGATTTTAGTACTTCTAGGTTGAGGTTACCAAGAGATTCGTGGAATATCTTCACAAAAACATCTAACTATAATCTGCAGTGCAGTGCTATCACAGATAAAAGATTGGAAAAGTCATATGATTTTGTACAAAACCAGGAACACTGAATGATGTATTTTTCTTCCAAGAATACTCAGCTGTGCCCAGAACCAGCTTGCAGATTTTCTCCTGAGGATCCAGTTTTGTCAGAAGGTTTTCAAGACATTTTTCTAGTAAATGAACTCACAATATGCAAATGTGTTCCTCTGCGTGTTGTCAACCACGTGTGTCGACGTCTGTGACTTTTGACTGCAAAACCCCAAACTTGCTACAAATCAACAGATTGAAATATCGTAGTCTTGAGGACTCAACTGAACTTGAATGCATAGCTTTTATATAGATTGCTAATGGCATAATATCATGGATATCATTACTACTGTAACCGTAACAACAACTAGAGATCACTAAAAAATTATACTGTAAAATACAACTGTTCAAATGACAATGCAGAAAAGAGGTTGATGAAGCCTATTTCATTAACAATTGGAGAGAATTATGGGAATTATTGGAGAGAACCTGGGGATCTGTGTGAAGAGGTCATAAAACGTAACATAAAGATTGCAACTTTTAATTTTCCATGAATTTTAACTTTTCACTACACTATCAAATTCAAATAAAGGATTTTCTTTTGTTAGAGATACTAACAAAGTCTGAGAAAACGACAACATTTTCATAGGCTGTATGCCTCCTATTATGGTATGAGCTATTAGCGTTAAAGAGAGATAAATGGAGATAAATAATTTTAAGATTCCTTGCCAAAACCTTAAAATACTTACAGTTAAGCAAAAAAGCTTACTTTAGAATATCATCCTGTTCTAAAACTCTTGTCAGTTTTGCAAACAGTGACTATATGGTAATACACAACAGCAACCCCAAAAGTAGTGAATGTTTCAGTAAATTCTCAAAATACTTGAAGTGGTTTTCTTTTTGTGAAAAACAACAGGAATTTGAATTTGCTTGAATTTATCTATTCTTGTCTGAAGTGAACTAAATTTATTATTTTAACAAGTTGTTAAAATAACTGCAGAGGTAAGTTCTGTTTTAGTCTTTGTACGCATTTTAGTTATGACTATTGCGACGGTTTTCATATTTTTTTAATTTCGATTTTGTCTTCACATGTTGGATTTTAAGACAGAAACAGATAAAAAATGGATTGGGGTAGGGGAAGAGCTGAGTCAAAAATAATACCTGAATAAGCAGAGGAAGTAACATTAAATGGTATTAATTACAGGTGAAGTAAGTATTTTTCATAAGTATGGCAAGCAATCTGGGCATGCCTTGCACAACAGGATTTATATGAACAGGATTTGAGGTCACAGTGGAGTACACCTGCTACAGTTTTACATTAATTTCCTTTCAATATTTCAAGCCCACCCATTTAATTTTAAGTTACCTTTGTGTAACATTTTCAACTACATTCCACAATTTATTTGTCTTCTACTTCACTACTGACCAGTTTTCTTTGTACCCTCTACCTGGTCCTTCCTTCTGCTCAGTAAAGGAAAAAGAGCTCTTTTACTCTCCAGTTCATCTATGCTGTCTTCTGATTTTTTCTTCAGCTTTTCCTTCTTTACATTCTCTACACCAGTGTGTCCAGTCAGCCTCCTCTGAAAACAAGGTTCATGTTCTCACAGGAGATTTATTGCTGAAGAAAAGTAAGAAAATCTGTTTTGATCAAGGCAATTGTTTTCAAAAGAACTTTTTATCCTGTATTTTCATTAAGTAGTATCTCTTTAAACACAGGAAGTTCAGCTGTCTGGGGTAGTACTGAAATAGCAAAAAAATTTACAGTATTCTAAACTGGCTTAGGTAATGTTTTGTAATTCAAAACCTACAGGGTTTTTTCCCTATTACTACAGGTTTTTTTTCCTGGAGTCATAGTATGGAAATTGTTTTCATGAACAAGAATATTACTTTCATTTGATAATACAGTTGTTATTCAATTGCTACCTTAAACAGTGGATGTTAAGAAACAGATATTTATAACTTCTGCTGGAAACTAAATAACTATAATTATGACCTTTACTGTTATTACTGAAAGCCCCAACAAAATTATTACAAGTTCCTCTGGTCTCTTCACCTGTTATGCTATTTCTGCTTAAGGCCAAGACTAAGTTGTGCTACTTCTGCTTAAGACCATTGACCATCTAGAGTGAGGGACGTCTGCTGAAAACAAAAAACATTGCAGATTAGCTGCACTTACTTAGCTCCATTGATGGTGACAATATCCCAGTGAGGGTGTAAAGGGCACCCCATAGTCCTATCTAGTGGTTGCATTTTTGGCTGATTGTGCTTAATTAAGGTATTCTCCCTTCAGGTTTTTTTTGCTACTAGAGTATTTCCCTTATGTTTCCCTCTTGGTTTCTATTATTTCAGGAGTGTTTAGCTCATCTCTGTAAGACTACAGGTGTGCTCCAGTGTGTCTGGTACATCTCAGATTCACCGGCAGAGTACCCTAAGAAGTATCCTGTCTCTCTAACTTTTTTCATATTATCCTATAGTTTGCCAGGAACAAGCTTGATATTACCCCTCTCCCCCATCGTATCTAGTTTAAAGCTCTGTCAACATGTCTCACTAGTTCCCGGGCAAAGACTCTCCTTCCTCGTTGAGAAAGGTAAGTCGTGTTTGATGCCTGACACTGTGTAGGCCATTCCGTTGTCAAAACCCCCAAAATTTTAGCGGTTACACCAGCTGTGGAGATTCATATTAATATATTCAACCCATCTGTTTCTTTCAATATTGCTGCTTTCAGTTGGAAGTATGGATGAGAAAATAACTCCTGCCCCAGATTCACATACCAAATGTCCAAAGACCCTGAAATTTTTTTGATCAGCCTCAGACTGTGTTGCCACATCCTTGGCCCCTGCAGTGCAGATCAGTAATGTAGTCCGTGGGTTGCACCAGGCTTGGAAGTTTCCTGGTGATGTCCTTAACCCGGGGAGGCAGCAGGGTCTCTATGGGTTAGGCCCAGTTGGTATACCAGACCCTCTGTTCCTTTTAGAAGGGAATCTCCTACAATTGAAACCTGCCTTTTTTTTTTTTTTTTTTCCTCTTTTTTTTTTTTTTCTTCTTTTTTT